>JAUCMU010000013.1:921391-943222 GCA_032275025.1 Enteromius treurensis | reverse complement strand
TCTATGGCAGAATTACAGCGCCCCATACTGGTTTGGCATATATACTACATCGTTTTCAGTGGTTTCGTGTTTACGCGCTTTTTTTTTAGAACGAGAAAAAAAAAAGATCGGATAGGGAACGCACCGGCTTCGTGTGGACGGAGCCTAAATGTAACATATGGGTCAAGCCCCAGTGCTAACGGCTGGATCTGAACATTAATAAAGTAAACCGCAGCAGTGATGTGAAATGCGTCTGTGGTACCTGTGAGGGAGAGAAGGGCAGGATTTTGACGGGCGTGCTCTTGGGGGTCATGGAGTCGTTGGGGTCAGGGGACAGGGCGATGCGGCGACGGCTGCGGCGGCTCAGGATGGACGGAGGGGTCGCCCCGCCGGGTGAGATGGGGATCAGCTCCCCTTTACTGCCCTTGCTGAGCTCCTGCAGGGTGCTGCCCTCCAGACGAAACTGCAGAAGCTCTGAGCTCTGGCTCTCCTCCGGCAGCTCAAAGTCCGACATTGTACACCAGCCCTCCAGGTCCTTCAAGAAGAAAACCAACATCATCAGAGTCTCCATCAGGCCTCAATAACAACTTATTCAAGAGACACACTGAAAGATTCAGAAAACAATGTCTGATTTGAAGGAAAGAAATCAAATAGCATGACTTCAAAAGTGCACATTCTGCTGTCAAAATTAGTGAAAATATAAATACTTACTATCCATATCTGTGAAGAAGTTATTTTGTGAATTAGTTATTTTGAGGACTTTGTGTTTAGTGCATGTCAAAAAAAAAAAAAAAAATATCGGTTTAAAGTCACTTTTTAGACACCATTTTAAAATTTGTTGGAGCATTTTTAAATCTTATAATTTCACAGTGAAAAGTATATATTAATGTTATTTTAACACTAAACACTTTCATACTGGAAAATGATGCCATTACGCGTTTGCCGTGAAACCTTACTGATCTATGACAACCTTTTCTCCCCATTTTACCCTCACCTCATCTATGTCAGCCAGCTAATGACATCAGCAGATATTAGTAGCTGTTCTTCTGACCAATTAACTCTATCTGTTAACCAATTAACAAATTAACTCAATAGCAATTAGGGGTGTGCAATATATATTGTGTTTGATAGTATTTTGCAAAAAACCTTCCAAAACACCTCTACAGACCGCATGTGAAGACTAGATTAGTTAGTGCGCTTTTATAGTGTGTTCTTTCACTGCATCATTCAGTTTAATGAATGTCCTTAAATGGATAGTTCACCCAAAAATGAAAATTTGATAATAAACATCTAATTTTCATTTTTGGATGAACTATCCCTTTAAAGAGATCAAATTCAAAACATGGGTGCAGAAAGTGTATATTTACACCACTTCATATAGCCTATTTAACCAAAGTCACAGAAAGAGTGTTTTTTTTTTTACCATGATTATAAATGTGATGATTATTGAGCCGTTGACACCATATTTCCTGTTTTTGCACTACTTCAAACTAAAAAAAGTCTTTATAAAACATAAAACGGTCCATAAAATGTAAAAATCAAAAGGTACATCTTCAGTATCATCTTTAGCAAAATATTGACTATTTATCGTTAGTGTTATTTGTTTTGGTCAATATCGCACACCCCTAATAGCAATCACAATATATCCGTGAGATAACAGTCTCTGTTGTTTTGAGGTCTGAGCTCACCCCATCCATCAGCTCCATCACCTCCTTTAGCGTGGGGGCCGCTGAGGGTGAGAGGAACCCAGAGCTGTCCATCACCCACGTGGACACACTCGAGTCCCCAGCTTCACTTTTGGGGGTCGCTGGAGCTTTCGGGGTCTTGGGAGATGCAGTTTTGTGAGGAGCAGAGGGGGCCTTCTCGTGAGCATCCGGATTCTGTAATTAAAAGAGAGTAAGACATGAACACGATTTAACCCTATAAAACCTGTAAGGGCTCTATACTGTCAACATGATCAAAACGTGGCTAAAAGAATCTGTTGTACACAATCTCTACTTCTGTCATCTGATTGACAGTTCAGAATTTTAAATCAAGTGTAGCGTAGTTTTGAAACTGCAGACGTTGAATCAAAAAACTAAGAACTCAAATATACAGAATCTGCTCAAAGGACTCATTCATCGAGAATTCGACTACATTTATCCCCATGTTGCTGAACGCAGATAAAACTGCTGTAAATCTCAACATTAACGCAGAAAACACTCAAGAATAATTAATAGAAGCCAAGAAAAGCTTTAGTTATTTTTTTTTTTTAAACAAAGACTGGCCCTGATTAAGATGTCTCACGCTGACTTAGCGTAATTAAAATCAATAATGTTTTCATTGTACCCTCTTCCTGACCTCTCCTGGTAATCCCTCGCTGGCTCCATCAAAACACAACTCCACCTATAAAGCAAAAATGTTAATTTTCATCTAAATTAAACCATAAGTCTCCTCATCCTCTGCAGAAATACCTGTCGTTGAGTGCTCTCCTCAGACACCGGCTCCTCGCTCTCCGTCTGCTGCAGCACGTGAAGTGTTGTGTCCACGCCAGCGTAATAACCCGTCTCGACTTTACGCTTGATGGTGGAGTTCCAGTGGTTTTTCACAGCATTGTCCGTTCTGCAATAAATAAACAAATCCTCTCAACTCCACAGCATACTAGTCTATAGAAGCCCAAACTGTGATATTAAAGCTTTTTAAGATCAGTCAGTGAAATTTTCCGTCAGTTGAAACAGCTCAGATTTACATTTGGCCAAGGATTAGTCTTGAGCCCTGTCTGTGAAACCGGGGATACAACTGGCAGTTGCAAACATATAGTAAAGTACCGTACCGAGAAGGGGATATCAGCCGCGTTTGTGGGCAAACATGAGGCTAATATAGCAGCTGGCCGATTCAGTATAGTGGAGAGAAATGCTTCAAACATGTTTACTGCAAGCGTCTCATCGGGATTTTCTATGCTGACTGACTTGTTGCACGCCGGCCTGTTGTTGTGGGACATTTCCATGTCCCGAAACGTGACGCTGAACGAACCGAACTGTGATTGGTTGTTTGACATGTCAGTCAAACGGGCGGGCCTTGGCCAAAGAAAGCTGCTATGAATTCCAGACCTTCAGCCGTCGAGCTGCTACTCGAGACTAGGTGGAGTTTGTTTGACAGATACTGTGCCAGCGCTTAATGGCCCAAAACACAACTTTAAATACCTTGCATGTTACAATAAGAAGTTTAAATATATTTAAAAACAACAAAACGTTTTACCTATCTTTCCATATTACCATGTGACTGTGATAATATCGCCACATTATTAACTGCCATTAAGAAATTAATACCGTTACTACAAAAGGCTTCCCAAAAAGCCAGGTAACCAACTACTCATTCAGACAATTGTTTGTTCCTAATGCCTACACGGCGCTCACCTTCCAGGAAGCAGCTTGGCGATCTCAGCCCAGCGGTTGCCCAGCACACAGTGAGCCTTGTAGATGACGAGGTCTTCCTCTGGAGTCCAGGAGGACTTCTTGACGTCTGGATTGAGGTGGTTGTGCCAGCGTTCTCTGCACTGCTTCCCGAGACGGCCCTTCAGGTGCTTGGCCACCATTGCCCACTGCTTGTTGCCGTACTTCTTCACGAGCTCAATCACCTGGACACACACCGCTCATACTTCACACACCGTTTCACCGACAGACTCTCAGACTAGTGTGATTGTTCGAGATTCCCGTTTAAGAAACTGCTTCAGTAACTGTAAGGCCCCTATGAGATCAATTTAATTTTTTTTCCCTTTCAAATTCTGTTTTTCCAGTGTTCATTTATCAGGATTCTGTTCTACCCAGCATTCTTCGGTGCTATACAGTCAATTCAGTTCTTATGATTGGACTGCAATACATCTGTATGCCAAAAACAAAATGGGAAATTGGAAAAATGTGTGTAGAATATATACCAACGTAATACTTAGCCAAACATTTCATTCATTCCCATACTTTTACCAGCTTGAAAACCTATTGATTGAAAGACTCTTTTTAGCTGTTTTTTTCCCCCGTACCTTCTCATCCTCCTCCTTTGTCCAGGGTCCTTTGACGAGATCAGGATCCAAAACTTTGAACCAGCGATGCTGACACTGATGCTCTGATCGATTCTATGAAAACAACAAAACTGCCAGTGTTAAAGCAGACCACTGCAGAGATGTCAATGTGGAGACACAAAACTGTATGAAACTAAACAAAGGATCTCTCGCGTGAGACTTACCGGTAAAAGACCAGCGATGTGTTTCCAATCATTTGGCCCAAGGTTCAGCACCAATTTTCGCAGCTTATCATCCTGGAAATTACAAAGCCAGGATATAAATACACACGCCATCTTTCATTTTTGACCAATATCCTCTGGATTACGTGCAACAGTAAAAAGTTGCATTTATTTTCAATTTTGTTACGTTTACACAAACAAAACCTTTCCACATTAAAACACAAGACACTGCAATCCATATAAATCAAGCTTCGAGCTTCTGTTTACCATGTCTCATTAGATTAAAGTTTTTGCGCGCAGATCAATTTTTAAAAGGTCTAAACATTAGATTGTTCAGAGAAGTTACTTTTCCGGTAATATCTAACAAATAAATGTTTGAGTGATCTGAGACCAAGTCTGAGCAATGGCCCTGTGTTTACATCAGCATACCTCCTCTTGGGTCCACTTTATTTTAACTTTCCCACAATCCTTCTGATCAGCCACATCGGAGTCTGTGTCCTGACACATGGGCTCTTCCTCGTCCTCGCTGTTTACACACAAACAGAAAGAAAACAACACTGACTACAGATCAGCAAACTCTGGCAACATTGTGCTGATGGCGCCCTGACACCGTTTGGCAAGGCAGTGTGATTACGGACAATGACTATCAAAACTAGATGAAAAACACAGCCTCTTTAACAATACCAGTCATAAATAAAAATATTGTATGCGCTCTCAAGCATGCACAGCTCTGAATAAAGTAACCTTATCACCTCGATCTACTAGCATACCTGGCTAATTGTTTCAGTGCATGTCATCAACATGTGTAAATATAAGTAAAAAATGAGGTATGTATCACATAGAAATGATTTGGATTAGTTAATAACATTTTAAACACCGAGTGTCTTTATATTCGTCTTTATAGCGTCGCGACTTTCAGCTCTCTTTGTGTTTTTATATTAGGCGGGGTTCAATGCTTCATTCAAAACTTACAGTCAACAAACTCTATGAACCCAGACATCATGTTGAACACATCACAGATGTGATCGTTTTCTCGCCCGTTTTCTAGTAAAAGTCTATAATAAAATGACACTTAACATACGACAATAGTATTCTTTATGTACTTACCCGCGCGCCCACCACGACATTTCCCTAATGTTTGCTCAAAATGCCCCAATAACACAGACTTCACAAGGACACTGTGCGTGTAGCATACAAACGCAAACACATCTGTGACGTTAAAGAGATGGTCGATTAGATTTAGTAAACGCCTTCATTAAAAAGCGCACCGCGACCCACCAGACTAACATGTACTGCTGCGCGCCCAAGTTTCTATCTCGCGCTTCTTTTTCTCGGTCATTCCCGCGAGTGACGTCAGCGGACACACGCTGCGTGCGCGCCCCCTGACTTCCAGGCGCAGAACGTGCGCGTTCGTAAACATATGGAAACATTCTTAAAAAACAAAAGTGTGCCGTAAACTTAGTGCGCTTTTTTTAACTTACGCAACAAATGACACAAAGCGACAAAAATATTGTTCATGTTATTTAATATGGTCATAATGTATAAGGGACGTATTGTTTGATGTTTTTGAATACTTTATAGATTCATTTTTAAATCACAGATATAATCACCTAAACATGTTAGAATAGTGCAGTTTCTCATCATACCTTTTTCTCGTTATTTATTAGACATTATATTTAGCTTTTGAAAACATTAACCTAACTTCACTAAAGAGAACGAAATAACTTTATTTTATGATCTGCTACACGGGTTATTAAATAAAGTGATTTCCCCAGAGACTGCAGTTGGAGAACTACTGGCAAATTGCCCAATCAAGCACAGCTATAAATGCAAGCTGAGTCTAATTAACCACATGCTTTCCTAATGGATGCAGGACGTGACAAATCTGGTAAAGTCCTAATACATGCATCTATCTAAATACCTTTTAAATTAAATCTAACAAAACCTTTTTTTCTAGTGTACATTCTATATCCTGTTTATTTTATAGAGCTGACCAGGAGCTATGAGGGCCCATCACTATCTGACTTTGACAGAGGCTTTTGTATGGACCAGAGTCTGTCTTTATCAGCGGTCTCACCCGATGGCTTCCTGAGACCAAACAGAGGCATTGTGCTGGAGTACCCAGAGCCCAACGGCGCTGCTGCACCATGTCTGAATTACTCAAGCCTTTTATCACCTTTAGTTGCACTCAACAAGAACGCCCTCTCTCCAGGCAGCACCCTGAGAACAGCGCTGGGCAGTCCAGTGGAGGGCAAGTCCTCCACACCCTACGAGAGAGTCCAGTTTCAGAAACCTGTCCTGGCCAGCTCGTTGGACCTGTCCTGCGTCGATCTGACCACCACTCATCCGTCGTGGGAAGTGTCCTTTGTGAAGGCCGTACTTGAGAGCCCAAAGTCATGTTTGGAGTCCACCTGGAGTCCTATTAACCTGTCGGCCCCTCCTGAGGTATCTCTGGGGTCATCAGGGAGGTCACCTCACCCCAACATTTCAGAGGAGCTTCAGCGCTCGTGGAGAGAAATGGTCCGGCAGGGATCTGGTCAGGTTCCTACAGTCCCAGATCTCAGAGAGAAACCGAGCTCATTTAACTTGGCCATTTGATAGACACCATATTTTAGGTATGTATGGCCACTAATGCTAACCCTGGAAAAACTTGGTTTGTTCTAATATGCATCTTTATTTTACAGGCTTCTTACTACTTGCCCACGTTTAAATGTATTTGTACTATAAATGTATTTAATCAAAATAAAGGTGTAGCATTTACTGTTACAAGAGTCTACTCCGTTTCTCTGTGTGAGCTCGCACAATCCATAACATATTTCAGAATGTGTAATTATTTAGTCCCCAGCAGAAATGTGAATATAGTGACAGTAGAAGGTCAATATAACCGAGACCACAAGTGAAAAAGCTTCTATATTGTAATTTTCAAATGATTGAATCCGTGCCTGCTGTGGTCCTGGGAATCTGGGGTGTTTAAGCCTGCTCTTTGAGAGGGTCAACGTCCTGCAGATTTAAGCTCTAGCCTGAGGGCACTTCGTCTGTTTTTAATTGGGATTTGGGCCAAACTCTGCAGGACGACAACCTTCCAGGAACTGGTTTGGAGAGCCCTGGAATTAAGTTGATGTAGTGAGTTTAAAGTGTAGACTATATTTTCTGAGAACGTCATCTTTTTCATTCAATGCCAGATTTAAAAAAACAAAAGTGAAGTAAAGCAGTGAATAATTCTGAATACCGATCTCAAACACTGGATTTGGACCCCATGTGTATGCACACAAATGCTCTGACCTGAGAAAACCAAGCTCATTTATTGAAAAACCAAACTTATTGCTACAAGTGTAGTGAATTCTTTCAACCATATGCCTGAGAAAGCTCAATGAAGAAAATTGTTTAAGCACATCTGACTTTCCTTGCACTGGAAGTAAAGCAGACATGTCTCATTTGCATTTTGAGTGTCTATATTGTGCATATTCACACCGCTCTCAAAATCAAGTCCTCTTTGCAAAACTCCAGAGGTCCATGGCCTGTACGCTTCAATACATGTTGAACCTTGCTTCTGTCGTGTCAATATCATGTTCCTGGAGGAAAGGGAAGAAAGAAGTGGTTTTAGAGCAATAACTCGGCCAATAATGGTCATTTACTCAAACCACACTGAGATTTTAGGCAGTATGCTCTTTTTCATAAAGAATCTTATTTAAAGGGAGGTGCTGCTGTTAGGGTTCTAGGATATTATATTATAGGGGAAGGATTTAAGACTACTGTTGGGTACTTTTCTAAACCTGGCACTCTTTTTGTGTTGAAAAGTGCAGCTATTTGGCAAAAAAAAAAAAAAACTCCTACAGGTTGGAAACCTGTGGTTCACAAATGATGATACGCACAATTTCACAGTGTTAATTAAATGAATAGCCAAATAGAAATGTTTCTGCAAGTTCAACTCACTTGATTGATTTTCTTAAACTCCACCACCTGGAAGAAGACGTGTTCCAATATGTGCTTGGCATCTCTTTTGTCCTTATCCAGTTTCCCTGTCACTCCTAAGAGGTCTCCACATTTACGTACATAAAACTCCAGATCGTCATCGGTACCTTAGAGAAGATGAGACGTCCATAACAAATCAATCAGCAACCACTCAATCTAGAAATAATGACAGTATTAGAACTCTTTGGGAGCCTTTGCAGGAATGTAGAGACTCACATTTATTTGAGAGCTGAGCCATCCTCACTTTCTCAGAAGAGAAGGTCTCATCAAGGTCATAAAGGTCAAGCATGGGTGGTGGAAGGTCCCTAAAAGCTGGCTGAAAGACCTGAACAAAAAAAACAGAGCCTCTGTAAAACAGATCATCTACAAACAGACCCAAAAGCAAGCTAGTTGTGAACGGTGTTATACAAATGAAATGATAATTTAATTTGATCCATTTGTCCTGCAGGGATGATGTTAGACTAGTTAGCATTGTCACACTGGGCCCAGTTGCATGAACTTAGCCACCAACTAGAAATGGAGTATTATTTTTTTAGATTCAAATTAGATCATTTGAAAGCGGTCATAAACTGCGATGTAGAAGCAGGTGTTGATCATCTTCTGTGGAGGGGGTACTTCGGGGGGTACTAAGCTTTCTGGATGTTTTTATAGTACAATGACCTCTTATTATGTAACCAACTGTTATGAAAAATGAAAAAAAAAATATGTATGACTAACTTTTAACTAAACCAAAAATCCACTTCAATGGCATAAAAGGTTTAGTTAAGTTAACCACAAGCTCACATTTTATTCCAGAAACTGTAATATAAAAGTATTGCCCCCTTATAATGTTTTTAAAGATTTTACTTGTCCTTTTGCTAATTAGTGTCTAAAGGACATTGTTGTCCACTGTTGAGGACATTAGGCATCATCACCCTGAACACTAGTCACTAGGCGCTTTCACAGCCTCTTGCGAACTATTCTAACTCAAACTTTCTTTTCTGAAAGAGTTGTTGGAATCTGGTAGTGAAGTCATGTGACTGTGACCATGGTGTAGTTCATTTATAGTGCTTTCTAGCTTTTTACTTCTGTCTTTAGGCTTCAAAAGGAATAAAAGGTGTGCTTGTTTAAAAAGATCACAAAGCTTACTGCAATAAACCAAAAGCCAGTCTTTTTTTTTTTTTACTGGAATCAGTAGGAAGGGAATCGGGTTTATGCAGACTTTTAGGTTGGTGTACAACAACACACACTCACTGTAGCGCATAATAAAAAAGTAAGCTTGGATGTAATAATTGCATTTCTCCACCTATGCAGCCTTGGTTGCATCAGTAGAACAGAAAAGTTGCATCACAGATGGACAAAGTTTGGTTACATTATTTCTTTTTTGTCTTACCTACAGTAACAAATAAACTGTAAGCTAATGTGTTTGGAAACAGACTCACAGCAGGTTGCAGAGGAGGCAGAGGCGTTTCAAACTGTGGTGTGATCAGCTGGAGTGGTTCATGTTTGACGTTCAGCTGCTTGTAAGCACTAAAAAAACAGACATGGCAAATGTTATTGCTACAACGCTCGTCTGATTGGTCTTTGTGACAGTGGCAGTTCTTATCAACTCTTGTGCTTTTTAAAGCACACAAAAATAGTTTTAACAGTCATGCTGAATGCGATTTCAGTTAGAAAAGCCTCTTTAAGAAATGTTAAATGAAAGCAGTTCTTACTCCAGGACAGAGGGGAGAGTGTTTGTGTGCAGCTTTAGCAAAGACATGTCAAAGAGAGATGTGAAATCTCGTGGGTTCTCGTCTCCCTCCTGCAGACACACTCTCAGACGGTCAGACAGACTCCCTGTGTCCGGCAGCATGGTGTAGTCTGTGATCTGGGAAAAAATGAAGGCAGTTTACACAGTAAAACAGTGTCACTTCACAGCCCTGAAGCATGACCTCTGCTCCCGGTCCTCCCCTTTAAATGTTTAAAAAAAGAAATCAGTACTTTGAATAGATCAAAAGTAACTTTAAAGACATTTTAAATAAATACTGTTCTTTCCACATTTTTTGAAAAATGACTGACAGCTTTCAGAAATGATGATAATAATCAGAAATGAGCAGCAAACCTGCATTTCTGAAGAATAATGTCTGCAGACTGGAGTAATGATGCTGACAATTCAGCTTTGATCACAGGATTAAAACAAATTTGAATATTTATTACAGCTAAGGTTGGGCGATGTCGACCAATTTGGCATCGTACGATGTCTATTGTGAAACTTCGCGATGGGCGATGGACATCGATTGTTGGGGGGCGGGGGGATGGGGTTTGTTTAGTTGTAACTAAAACACCAAGCCGCACCAGTGTTCGCGCAAGCAGGTGAGAGAAGATCGAGCGCAGGAAAGATCAGTGCTTGAATTGCGCACGGATGACATATCAAACGCGTGCGAGGGTTAGAAATGAGCTTGCGGGCCTTGTTTCTTCGCATGTACATTAGAGGATGAATACAAGAGACGAGCTCGACATGACGCCGAGTGCAGACAGATATTTAGAAAGGATGCTCGGGTTCCTAACAAAAAAGTGCATGTTTCATTAGTACGAGAAAAAATTAGATTGGGCTGGGATCAGGCTCGGACATAAATCTTGACCAAGTGACCTTACGTCCTATTTTCCCCGGACGCGTCCTGGCCAGGATTTCTATAAGGATATAGTTTTGGATCGGTCTGCACGTGCGTATGACATCAGTTCCTTATTTTTCAAAAACACTCTTGATGTACAAATCAAAGCAATATAGAAATCCTGGCATCGACCCAACCCTAATTACGGCAGATCTATTTTTTTTCCGAAATTGTAGTAACACTTCACAAACATTACTTTTTTTTACTGTAAATAAATGCAGCCTTGGTGATCATATAGAGAATTCTTTTAAAACATTTTTAAAAATCCAACGGAGCACAAACTTTTGAAAGGTTGAGTAAAATTTGTGCTTCCTAATCGGAAATTTGACATGAGCAGCCTTTCACGTTGTATTAACTCCAGGGAACCTTAAAGATAATTTGTTACCAGAGTTGGACGAGCCATAAACCTGAGACATGGTAGAGGGTACAATGACTGCTGCCGTTAGTGCCGATCTTTATTAGAACAGCACTAACAGCAGCAGTCATTGTACCAACAACGATGTCACCATAAAGTAGGGAATATTTGACTTTTAAATCGTTTTTGTATACAGAAAAATAAGCATGTATTTGACTGAAGTTTGACTGAGACAGCTAAAAATCTAGCACAGTGAATGTTTATATGGTTGTCAACCAATGGGATGCTACATTTTTATTTTTCTGATTTCAACAAGAAAAGCATGAATGCGACAAGATCGTATTCATGAGGGCAAAATATGACATTTCAGGCAGCATAGGTTAAGCAGGTGACTAGAATAGGCGCTCACCTCTGGGTCCTCTGCATCTATCTGGTTGAGAGGAATGCTATCTGTGGTAAGCCACTGGAAAACAACATCCTGGAAAAAAGATGTTATATTGTATTACAATACATTAAATTGTGAAAAAATAAATAAGGTTTTAATTTAGTAAAAAAAACAACAACAATGCTACTGTATAATATCTCCAAAATCTACAATCCTGCTACAACACACTTCTTTTCAAATCTGAACAACCCCTAGCCATTACACACTCTGTTAAAGCTCCTTCAGAATCAAAGACTGAGGCTATAAAGTCAGAGTCTGTGATATCCGTCAACTTCAGCAAGACTGTCTCTACCTTTCAGCAACTAGTCCAGACTAAAAAAAGAAAGAAAGAAACCTGTGCAGGTTTGGAGTTACTTGAGGCTGTTTTTTAATTTTCATACTTTAAGGCACATTATTCGAGCAATCATCCATGCTCACTGCACAAATCCAGCAGGACAAGCTATAGAGCTTAGTCATGTGACCCATTCCGTTTGCTCCACCATGCCGGCAGGCAAGAACAACTGGGAGTGTAAATGAAATGAATGTCGCCAACTACCTTACAACTACTGTACCCCAGATGGACGCGATCTAGTTTTTTGTAGAATATTCAGGAGTCTGTCGGCTAAAACCATATCTAGACTTTAAAATGTTGTCACTGTTCTTAACAGTTAACCACAGCTGTGTCACTATGAGTACTGTATCATAAATGTTATAAAAAACGTACTGTTTAATCCCAAATGTTGTGTTTGTTAGCATGTGCGTGTGTGTATAGGAACATGCTTCTTTTCAGTTAAATATGTTTTTTTTCTCTATTTTGCAAAAGTCAAAGATAGCTTCCCTTATTAATCTAGATTGCATGTTTTCTTGTGCGGCTGGATGTTGAACTCCTGAAAAATAATCATGTTGTTTGTCAAAATGAAGTCAAAACCAAATGAAATTGGCATTAGGATGAGCTACGCTTAAATTGAAGCAGGAGCGACAGCCAGCAGAGGATTCTCCAACCTTCCTCAAACAGTTATTGATATGATTTACTGGCCAAGGGAGGTCCACCGTGTCCAAATAGTGTAAGGTTTTAAGGTCTAAGTAGTCCGGTTGTAAATTATTGTTATACAACTGTCAATAACAAGTTTAGATTGCGTGATGTCAACCGCAGGAGCTCTACGGGTGACGACAATGAAAGTTTAGGATTAGCGGTTCGATGGCTAGTTCAGCAGTAATACTTCACTCGTGATTACACTTTGAACAAGCCTACGTTTTGCAATAGCAAATGAAACCCTTACCATTATTTTACTATTCTCCTCCTTGTCCAGGTACTGGTCACTGAACATGTGGCAGGAGCCCAGAACGGCCAACTTGCCAGCGTTCTTGATACAAACAGAGACACAATCAGAGCACAGAAGCAACTTTAACACAAATAAGATGACCAGGAAGACTGTGCACACCTTAGACTGATGGAAAGCCAGAACGGGTCTGTTGAGCGGGAAGCACACAGAGCCGGTGGACAGGGCGGCCACTGCAGGCTTCATCACGTTTAATGTGGCCCCGTAAGGGTATACGAATGTAAGTGCCCTGTTTAATCATCAAATAAGAAGTTGTTACGCTTTCTTATGTGGAGCTTTTTCCTGTGAAAACACTCGACCTCAGCATAGTTACACATTAAACCTGGTTAATGTTGACAACAACAACATAAACAGAACAATCAGTTCAAGCTTACTGTGAATTGTTCCCTGTGTTTTCTTCATCAATCACCCCCGTCACCACTTTACCAGCGGCTCGACTGATCTCTCTGAAATACAGAGGAAAATCATTAAATTCTGTACAGACTGATTTGTAAGCTTTAAATGCACACGAGAGACACAAACCTGTTCAGAACACCATTGGACACAAGTGCTTCTTTGGGATGGAAATATTTGTAATAGACATTCCTTATAACTGCATCTGGAAGCCCAAATTGAAAAGACTTATAAACTTCAGAAACACACTCATACTTTAATAAACCTGAGATGAACACACTTTAAATGTCTGAATGCAACTTGACACCCCACTGGACAAAAACAGTAACATAATGACATATTTCCCCAACCATTTCAAATATAAAATAAACAATATCTGAAGTAACGTAAAACTTTTGAATTACAGAACACACTCACCATTGTTAACCATGATGCCAAACTCTTCCAGGAGGAAGTTGATATTAGTGTCATATTTATTTTCTCCTCCTTCTCCGAGCATCACGAGAACACCTCCATCGCTGTCCAGATACTGCTTGAGGACCTCCAACTGAACGACAGCAAAAATACAGCCATTTAAAAGCTTTACTTTTAAAATCTTCTATATTTCAGCTGCAGAGTCTCACCTCAGCAGCAGTGAACTTTTCTCGAGGGCCTGCTGTGATCCATAACTTGACTCCTTGGAGTTTCTCCAAGGTGAGCTCCTCTTTGATGCTAAAGAACATGCATAGTTTAGTAATGCACAGTGCTTTGCTTGGTTATTACAACGTTCAACTCCAACGGCTATTTTAGAAAGTCTGTAATGCAACAAAATGAGTGCTTAATTCACATCAAAGTGATGTCTTGTGGTAACTTACAGATGGGAACATCTTCATATCTGTAAATATGTCTGTATGAGGCTATACCTTTGAATCTTCCATTGTGCTTTTAATTTCTTCTGCAGTGACTTGTATCCAGAATTGGTGGTGAAGAGCTCTCGTTTGGATGCGTTGAAAGTAACGATGTTTCGTTGCTCCTTGTCCATGTTGGCATATGGGTCAACATACACTATTTACAAATTCAAACTGACGATTGAGGGACAAACCACGATATTCTTTCGTCGCTGTTTTCTTCTGCCACGAGGGCTAATGTATTGAACATTTTAATACATTATCACTTGAATCCTGACGTAGAACGACAGAGGATCAACAGCTGCATTTATACACAAACTGTGCAGGTTGTGCATCGGCCTGTCACCGTTATGAGCGGATAAGCTAACTTAGCAGGCTATCGCTATTAGCACTCGCTACACAAAATGATCAAACCGGTTAAAGCAGCGAACCTAACTGTTACGTGAGGTTTATAATGTTACAGCATATAACATGGAAATGTTTCTCAAAACGAAAAAGGGATAAAAATTAACGTTACCGCAGAACTCACCAAATTGTTGTGGCCATGAGCGGTGCATTGTGGGTATTTGTGGACAACACAAGCGTAACCAGGGGCGCTTCCTCCATAGCAACTCCGTTATAGTACCAACCCACACTTTCTGTTAAATTGAAATCTTAATGGCTAAATTTCCTATACATAAATGTAACGTCTGAGGGAAAATTCATGATTTATATAACAAACAAAAAAAATGAAGCGAAGTTTTGTATTTCATTTTTGAGGTTATTTTATTCTACAATTCAATGTAACGTGTTACTTTACTAGTTACTTGCAAAACGTATTGTTACTTAACTTGTAAAACGTTACCCAAAGCACGGTCTCTAAGCATGTTTGTGCATTTGCTGTAATTGAAATGAATTGAATGTGTGGACATTCTAATAAAAAAACTGCAGGGAAATTTGTACAAAGTTATTGAAAAGTTTAGAAAAAAAAAAAGCATACAATTGTACCTGCTATGTAATTTAATGTGTTAATGCCAGTAATCCACTTACATTAAAGTATCTCTATTGTAACCTTGAGCTCCTTAAGCATGGGCTTGTCTTATTGGGAAATGAGGGTATGTAGTACAGACTATAGAATACCTTAAATGGATTCTGAATACAGCGATGTTTCAACTGGAGCTCAATACACTTCCAAAGTGACACATACAGACCTGAGTTTAAGGGGAAAAGCAGCAAGTCTTCAAACATATGATCAATTATCTACTCACTCAAAACCAATTAAATGTTTATTTAACTAAAAAAAATAATTCAAAACCCATTTAAAAATGAGATCAATCACAGAAATTACACTGCAGGTCATGTTTCAAACTTTTTGTACAAAAAAACAAAAACAAAACAAAAATAATTCAAGATGATCCAAAGCACTAACAGAAACAAAAAGCTTTCAGGAAAATGATCGGCAATAGATATGAATGAATGACTACACAGTGCCAGCCACTTATCTATTACATCTTGTCAACTACACAACAAGACAGCTGCAAAAGTAGTTACACATTCCATCAAATTTAGGCTAGAACATATTGTTACAGCCCTCCTTAAACCTCACACTAAAGCAAAAACACAAAGAGCCTTTTAAAGACACCCCATACCAAAGAGCAGAATGCAAACAACAGCCTAAGCAATGCATAGAAGCACAAAACGTTATAAACTAACCATAAAAGGAAAAACTGTGATTTGACACATTTCATGGGGGGGGGGGGGGTTGCATTTGTTTTCATGCAATGTTGAAAACAGCACAGCAATCAATACTACACTGGGCTCCAGCATCTTTAATCATTTGGTGGATTTTCATAGGCTGTGAATGATTGATTAACACTGAACTGTGCATTACATACTCCTGCTGTGCAATGCGATCAGCGAGACACTAGTCTTGAGAGGCAGACCGAGAGCGGGAACGAGACTTCGAACGTGAAGGAGAGCGAGACACAGAGCGCTTGACGGGCGACTCCGACTGATGGCGGTTCTCTTTCGGGGATGGCGAACGAGATGTGGACTTGGCCCGCTCTCCATTTCCATTCTCCCTGGGAGAAGCAGAGCGGCTTCGGGATTTCTTGCTAACTGACTTCTCCTTGGAGCGGCTCCTGGAATCCCTCTCTGACTTGGCTTTGGAGCGACTCTTGGAGCGAGATTTGCGGGTGTCGGAGCGAGAACGGGACTTGTGACTGGTGGAACGGCTGCGTGACTTCTGCGTACGCGAGCGAGACCGAGACTTTGACTTCCTGGAGCGGGACTTTGTTGGAGACTTGGAATGAGACTTTCTCCTAGACCTGGACCGGGACTTGCGACCAGACCTGGAACGGGATCGTTGCTTGCTGCGGGACCTCGAGCTGTAAAACAAGCTAGTTAGAAAAGCATTCAGAGTCGAATTTTTAAGCACACACGAAAAAGCACCATCCTACCGAGATCTGGACCTGGAGCGGCTTCGTGAACTCCTGCGGCTCCTGCTGCGAGAACGCCGACGGCTGCGAGACCTAAAAAACAAAACATCCAATTCAAGAGACCTACAGTAACCCAGGACACTCACAAAACTGAACACAGACGTGTGGCCAAAGACTAAATGAGCTTAACTGAAGGCCTAACCTAGACCTGCTCCCAGAGTAAGAGCGACGTCGTCTAGGCTTGTCCTCCACGAGACGGATTTTTCTTCCATTGATATCAGTGCCATCTAACTTGTCCAAAGCTCTCTTCATATCGGATTGCGAGCGAAACTCAATGACACCCTCATTGGTCCGTTCTTTGTGGGCGTCAGCGTAGGTCACCTCTCCGGCTTGACGCATGAAATCCTACAGTCAAGAACAAAAAGCCATCCAATTACTTCAATGTTTTCAAAGGTGTCTAAAAAATTGTTTTAAACATGAACCCAGGCTCACCTTGAGATCCTGCCAGCTGCAGCGACTTGACAGGTTCTCCACTATCAGTCGGTACTCGGTCCGAACCGGGGGTCCATATTTTTCTCTTCCGCTTCGGCTCCTGCTGCTATAACCACTACTGCCTTCAGACAAAAGCCAAGAGACAATCAGCACAGAATTAGACTCGATCCAGCAAACGCACAAGCCAACCTCTTCAGACATCTGCATAAAGCATGATGTTCAGGCATGAGAAAAATGAAGTCTTCCTATCCCACCCCGCTGAATATTCACACCCAAATAAACATAAGACCTCAGCACCACATAGTTCTGAAGCGAACAATTACTGTGGAACTATTAAAAACAAAACATATGACTGCACTGGATTTGTTCAATCAGTCCCTCTGAAGGGGTCAAAGGTCGCATTGCTGGTCTTCACCCAACAGCTCAAGATCAGCAATGCTCTGGACGTGAATACCGCTCCAGCGACACGGGTTTTAACGTGAGCCCCAATTATTAAGACAGCAAACAAGTACACAATACCCTCATGAAAACAAACAGAAGGGGGGGGGATTAATGAAAATAAAGTAACCAGGACTACTTACATTAGATGCTGACATGTTACCTGTCTACTGACAGAACAGCGACAGCACAAGACACATAGCAAGGGAAGCCCATTGCTCTTTTTAATAAAGAAAAAGTAAAATGAAAAAAAACTAGCGGGTAGCTACAGAAATTCGTTTAACCTGACCAATATTTCGTTCAACATAAAAACCAATGGGTTTCCTCACCATCACCCTGGTCTATTGGCAAAAGGCAGCTGTCATCATGGCTTCCGGTTAGGTCAGCCAAGGGTCAAAGGGCAAAGGTCACACACACATTGTAAGGTGAAAGCCAAGGCCAAACGGGACAGGCAGTCATCTTAGCCTCAATGGACTCGGACTCAGCCCGCACCGGACTCTTTTAAATTGAAACATCAAGGACTTTTGTTAATGTTGAATTCAGATGTAAACACAAAATCGCATCGTCACACGTCATACTGTTTACATGCCAGCGAGGCTTTAGAACATAGCAACTGATTACTAAATCTATCGGCTAGAATAGATTTAGAGACGGGCCAATAAAGAGTGGAAACAGCCCACAGTCTGACATGTAAACATTTTTAGTCACTCTCCCTAGCTTTTGAAGATTACTCAAGTTATAGCTACTGCACATTAAATGACCCTTGGCGTTTAAAATGGGCCAACACTACAAAAGCAGAGGCATCTTTTGGGAGCCCCTTTTAAAAAGGTCACATTTTAAGACCAATTTCATTAAAGAACATCAGATCCCGACAGTCTTCTGTCCAGACCACAGGTACTTCAGACTTGTAACAGAGAAATGTAGTTAGTCACTGGACGCAGTCCACTGCGAATTAAAAAACACTTATTATTCACCTCCACTTTTTCCTTGTGCCTGAGGGAGGAGAAACAGAAAGAAAGGTTTGAGGTGACAAAAGAGACTAAGAGTACTTACTGCGTCCGCCGCCGCCGCCTCCTCCGCCGCCGCCCCCATAACCCCCACCATATCCATCTCTGTCCCGCCGCGGCCCTCTGGCGTGCTCCACGATCACACGCTCCCCACAAAGATCTTTACCGTTCAGTTCATACACGGCATCGTCTGCATCACGGGTGTCCTCAAACTCCACGAACCCATACCTGAAATTAAATAAGCACAACTTTGGTTGACCCCCCAAAAAAAGAAGCTACGACAGCTTAAGCACTACACTCGAGAGCCAACAGAGTAACTGAGGTGAACTGTAAGGTGAAGACAGCAAATGAAAAAACCTTCTCTTTAAAATGTCAATAACGCATATTAGCTAGAATAGGTTAGAGTAGGACAATATTAGGGCCAAGACACGACTATTTGAAAACCTGAAATCTGAGGGTGCATTGAGAAAATGGGCTTTGAAGTTTTCCAAATTTAGTCCTTAGCAATTATTTTGGATTATTAAGATTATGTCTTAATATATGTACGGTAGAAAGTTTACTAAATATCTTCATGGAACACAATCTTAACAACCTATTCATTTTTGGCATTTAAAAAAAAAAGAAAGAAAATAGGCTATTGATACATACCTGTGCTACGTCTGACTGTTCGTGTGTTCCAGGGTTACTTACGGCTTCAACTCATTAAGGAACGCAAATATTTTATTTAGTGATTTATTATTATTCGATTGATTTACCTAAAGTTTTAATTGACAAGTTTTGGTAACCAGCCTAAAAAAACGTTGGAAAACTATGTATTCACATTAGTGCTTGTTTCAATAATACTGTTAAACTTGCATTACGCGGTTTTAGCAAGCGCCATATTGGTAGCACACAATCTGATGTAGTGGGTCATCCGGGTATTTTTACGCAGGCAGAAATTGCATGGGCATCATACCATTCTACACAATGGAGAAACAGCACAAGACGTATGTCATTACAAAATGCACATTTACAGATACACCGGCTAACGTTAAGTGTGAAAGAAATAACACGCCCGACACACCGAAAACGATGCATCGCTGTACGTTAGGGTTTATAGATTTAGGTCAGCACCGTTAGCAACATACTCACTACAGCTGACCAACTGTTAAATAAAACGATCACCCTTCGGCATGATATACGGTGTCTCCGAATCACCGCTCAATTTAAAATCCTTAATAAATAGGCTACATCATCTGGTCGTATGAAAGAAGCTCAGGCGCTGTGTACAACAAACCCTCCGCCATTTTGACCACGCGGTAAGAGCCTCGAATACATACATACAACTAACAAATCACCACATTAAGCACTTCAAATGCACCCCATCAAGTGCGACATTTTAATGTATTATATATATTTTTTGCAATAGAATGCATAGCAAAAAGTTGTTTTCATTTTGAAGCCGCGGCCTAGCGTTAAACTCACCCGTTCTTTAGATCGATCTCTAATAGCTTTCCGTAGCCGCCGAAAAACCGCTGAATGTCCTTCTCTCGCACGTGATAGCTCAGCCTGCCGATATAGACTCGCGGCATGGTTGACGTTTCGAAAATAATAATCAGACACACAAACCCCACGCTGTCGGTCTCCACGGAATGGCCAACTAGCGGTTATACCCGTGGCGGCCGCGTCTGAAACGTCACTTCCGGCGTGCCACGCGAATAACAAACAAAACACAGCCGCAGATTGTTGTGTTTATTGATAATAATTTTACATAACGATATAAATAATTAAAGTGCTTGTAAATTTACATAGTCACACTTCACTTTTTGACTGGAGTTAGACAAAAATGTCAAAAAATCCCATTGTTAAATATACACTTGCAAAGACATCGATTATGATGTACACTTTTAGTTACACAGTTTAGCATAAGGGACAAAAAGAAATCATACAGTGTTGAGATTTTCTACTGCCATGTAGCACTGCAGATCAAATTGTGTTTAGTAATAGGTTAATAAACAAAAAATCCATTGTGCAACTACTGTAGTAAGATACGATTAGTGCATCCAAAAAAAGTCTATATTTACATTGTAATGCAAGTACTGTGTATTTTTATTTATACAAATACATACACATACAGTTCTATTAAAAAAAAATCCTTGTATGTGTATTTATTTTCACAGACAGGGCTTAGACTAAGCCAGGACTAGGCCAATTAGGACATTTAAGTCATTTTTATTGAAGTGCATAGAATAAAATAAAAGAATTCTCAGAAGGCTCAGAATTACATTTTAGTCTAGGACTAGGCTACAGCATTGTATATGAACTGTGGGGGTTTATATATAAACAACATATATTTCTTAAATGCATTTGTGCGTATTCGTACATTTTAAATATGCACAGTACTCAAACATATAATGAAAACAAAATGATTTTTTTGGATGAGATTAATCATGATTATTGTTCGACAGCACTAACTGTAAGGCATATCAAGAGTCTGATACTCTTTCTTAAAATGTTTTGAATCCTCTATAATTTACTCTGAGGAACGGTCTTCACTCGTATCACTCCCTCTTGTGCGCAGGAAGCTGCGAGAACGCCATCCAGTCTCCACAAGCGGCCCTGGACAAAGCCTCTGCTCCCTCCTGGTAGAAATTAAAAGTATATTAAAACATTCACAGATTACAAATTATTCTTTTTATCATATACTGAATGGCTGACCATCCTAGACAAATCATTGGACTGATAACACGTCTGTTCCTAAAGAACGATGACAAAGCGTCTGCTGACCTGACCACGGGCTTTCACATTCATACAGCATCCACTCATCTGCTCTGAATGTGCTGTGAAACCACATGGCATGATCTAGAGAGGCGGAAAACAGGGCCTTGTGCTTTGGGTAAGGTAACAGAGCCGTTCCCAGGAAGGCGTAATCTGATACATACGCTGCCACACAACAGTGCAGCTTCATATCCCCGGGTCCTAAAACACAACACAAAACTATTACATGAGTACATTTAAAATAAATGTATATTCACAATAGGATTTGTCAAAATTTCTGTAAAGATTGAATTGAATTCCACTTCTGTCCTGAAGATGTGTACTTAACTGCAGGGAACCTTAAATAATTAAACGGATTAGTATATATTCGAAAAGCATTACATCTAACATGCAACTATAAATATATTTAAATAATGACATTCAAAATATAATAGAAATTACATTCAAATTAGTGCTGTCAAATGATTAATCGCGATTAATCGCATCCAAAATAAAAGTTTTTCTTTACATAATATATGTGTT
>JAUCMU010000013.1:846832-871968 GCA_032275025.1 Enteromius treurensis | reverse complement strand
CCATGCCTTTACATACTCATTGATTGAATTTCAAAGTGTGAGCACATCCTTTCCATAAGGATTTGCATGTGTGTTGTTATGCCACATTTTCATTATCACATTTTTAAAAAGCGTTTATCAATACGTGACTTTAATTAGCATGAAATAAATAAAACATAAATAAGTTGAACGATTACATAATTTTGCATGCAGATATTTCTTCATATGCATATGAAAGCCCCGCCCAACGCGTCGTTTAGAAACTCAGAACACTGAGAGAGTGAATAAAAAGCCGCGCGTCAACGCGAGTCATTTAGTAAATTATTTGTTTTAATTTGGTGCCCTGTGTGTTTTATATAGTATTCTGTAGTGGTCAATATTAATACTGTGTCGATATTACAGACTGAAAAGTCAGAAGTGTGCATGGAGGTTGTATTTTCCCTGACTGCAGCATATTCCTCCGACGCGCGCACTGAGTGTGCGTGGGAATCTCTGCCTTTCGCGCCGCCCCCTTTATAAATGATGCGTAAAGGATCTCCAGTATCACACACAGCACTCTGAGACTTCAGAGAACTCAGGACCAGATGATCATCTCCGTTTTCACTTCATCTTTTTCACTCTTTACTATTGCTTTTTGATACAAACCGACACTTATCGGCGTATTTCTTCGTCGATGAGGCTTTCGCTTAATAACCGCGCTCTCATGAACAAGTGCCGTTCGCTTTATTCCGTCAAATCAGGGAATCTCAAGCACAGATAATAATAAACCTGGTGATGTGGAAGTGCTTTAGTCGTGCTGATCCTCGAAGATGTTTAGACGTGGGATGGGACGCGGGATTTCCCTGTAAGATGCGCGGATCGCGGGATCCCCGCTGCTGAGAAGAGACTGTCACAGACACTTTGGAGATTGCCTAAAGATGGTCCAGAACGTGATTTTGGTGTTTTTCCGCAGGAGACTGAGTCAGAGACCAGCAGTGGAGGAGCTGGAGAGCCGGAACATCCTCAAACGTGAGTACGGCACCTGTCCGATCAAAGATAAAGCGTCTGGGATGCTGGAGGTGGACTTTTCTTTCTCTGGAAATCAATTTCATTACCTGCCTGTTGACAAATAGCATCACCATTTTGCTTAAAATTCATATTTCTGTACTTCCTTATACTGTGATTTTAAAATAAAGTATCAAATAAAAATAGTCAGGCAGCTTATACAAACTTGACGTATTTTTTTATTTTTATTTTTTTTCACAATTCATGTTGCTAAATCATCCTGACCTGATTAGAAGGACACATCACAAACATAATTTATAAGAGTTAGCTCAAATAAAACGAGATCTCTAAGGCCTGAACTTAAATTGTATGCTCTTTTTTTTTTTTTTTTTTTTAGTTTGACACTATATTCAGCTTTTTCTTTTTCTTTTTTTTCACAGTTATGAAATTAAAGAACAAATATTCCACGTTGTCTAATGAACAGTTTGCGGATATAAAGTTTTGATAAGTAGGCTATATCTGGTTGCAATCATATTTGCATACAATATGAGCACCCAACACAACTTTTTTTTAAGTAATTAAAAACAAAGATCATTGGAGTATCTTCTACAAGAAAATACTATTGCAGCTTAAAAATATCACATTTAAATTAATGTGATATGGTGCTTCTTTGTAGTTGTTTGGGAAATTAACAACTGATTTCTGAGTGAAAACTCTTCAACACTAAACATTTTTAAAAGTATATTTCTATGCTAAACGTTACATTCCATTTATGCAGTAATAGGTCTCTCTCTCTCTCTTTCTCTCTCTCTATATACATATATGTTCAGTTCAGGACAAAACAGACACACAAAACAGGATAAAACTGAGGGAGGTGTGAATGTATTTGGAATATAGAGATTATAGACGCAATCCGTCTGGAGCTTGGCACAATAATATCAGTGATTATAGATTGAGAGGGCGAGACGTAATGGAAGAGATTACACAGGTCTGCACATGATCACAGTCTGACTGAAACTAAGAGAGATTCTCTGTTTAATTTAATTGCTCTGTAATGGTATATAATTCTTTGTGGATGGTTTTCACATGATTCAAACAATTAGTGAACTAAACAAGAAAAAACCGTTTAGTGTTTAGGTCTTCCTTCATTAGTGGAAATGGAATTTTAGTTTTAAGCATAGTGTATTTCTAGCATGTGTCCCCTGCACACTTGTGATGGGGTTTGTTGATTTAGGCGAGGCCTCTATCTTGGGCCCTGGCACCTGTGTCTTCTGACTCTGAGCAGCTGTCTGCTGACTTTGGCTGATCTCTCCTGCCCGTCTTCATACACACACATGCTCCAGACACTCAACAGATCTGGGATTTGAGACAAGCAAGGAAAGAGTCCAGAAATGACGGAACATTAAATGCGTTTATCATAGTTTAATCATACTAGATACTAGACTAGACACGTGCATCCCATACTTTCCCACGCTAAGTCCTTCGCAGCACAGATTCCGATAATCCACATATTTGACAGAGGGAAATGTAAGAGAACAATGTTATCCTGTGCTGTGAAGGAATAAAGCCTATTAAAGGAATGCAGTAATCTGGTGTGATGCGCAGGGGCACGGGGGTCTTCAGGACAGCTGCAGACACAGATGTTCAAGAGATCTGATTTTAACACAAGCTAGACATGCAACCACGTCATGAGAGGTTTTATTGAAACATCATAAGGATGTTGGTTTATTGTAATTAAAAATGCAGTGTGCATATTGAATCAATTAACATTTGCATTAAGAGGAAAACTGACTTTCTAGGTATTCCAGCTTCATGTAATGTTCTGGCTTAAAAAGTTAATCTGTACCTCTGCGGAATGCATGCCTGCTTTTTCTCATCTGTTATTGTTTTTTGTGTGTGTTTTTTTTGGATTTGCAGAGAGAAATGACCAAACGGAGCAAGAGGAGAGAAGGGAAATCAAGCAGAGGCTAAACAGAAAGGTATGTGGGTCCTGACAAAAACATCTCGCTGATAGAGTCACAAGTGCATACATACACATACAGTATTTGTGGTCATTTGCTTGCTTAACCTGCAGTATTCACATTTATGTGAGGAAAGTCAGTCGAAAGCCTATAAACTCCCTGTCATCATACAAGAACAACCAGTAATATTTCTAAGAGAACTATCTCTACTGCTAAAGGCAAAGCATTGATTCACGTAATAATGAAGCAAATCGAAAGTGGGTTGATGTAAAGCCCCTTCATTGTAACACAACCTTGAGTGGTTTACTGCACCAAGAGAAATAACAGACATCAGTGGTCAAGAAATAAATGTATTTATAAATGATAACAAGATAACCTGAATCAGAATTAGCAGTTATTTTGTCAAGTTATTGTATAGAAGTCTAAATATACACTGGGTTGTTTCAAGTTTTACATCAAATATAGACTTTAATGTAAAAATGTGCAATTTTTAGACTACAGTCTGTGTTTTTTATGAGCGTTACAACAGCTTGAAACTCATCTCATCCTTCACAGAATTTAAGTAGGAGCAATCAGTTTTTCCTTGATGCAGTTGTTCAACTAAACCTCTCTTTTTCTTGTCTTTCCAGCTGAATCAGCGGCCCACCGTTGACGAGCTGCGGGACAGAAAGATTCTGATCCGTTTCAGTGACTATGTGGAAGTGGCCAAAGCTCAGGATTACGACAGGAGAGCAGACAAGCCCTGGACGAGACTATCTGCAGCAGACAAGGTGTGCATTAGACACACACACACACACCACCTACAGGCACCCTCCACGCACTAATGCGACAATATTTGATTCATTTCATTAATAAAATGATAAGAAAGTAAAAATATTTGTATAACCTGCCTCAGATGCTCTGCAGATTTTCTGCGCTTTTTTAAGCTGTGTTCCAAACAGCATTATTAAAATTATTGTATTTCAACATCAATAATAATCAGGAATGTTTCTTGAGCAGCAAATGAGCACATTCGAATGATTTCTGAATTAATTATGCTGAAATTTCAGCTTTGACCACAGCAATATATAACATTTTTGGATATTTTAAGGAAGTGTTATAATATTACAGACTTGACTGATTTAGATTAAATAGTTGCAGCCTTAGTCCTCTTCCTAAAAATCCAAAAATTGTACCCTGGAGCACAAAACCGTTTTTTATTGTAATTTTTTTAATTAACATGATTATTTGAAAGCTGAATAATCTTTCCATTGATGTATGATCTGTTAGGATAAGACAATATTGCTGCTTATGACTGATTTTGTGCTCCAGGGTCACAAATCTTACATTTTCCTATAATAAATGAACACACAAGGTCCAGAGCATGTGTAAAAAAAGAATGATTTGCATTTGCTTGTGCCTTATCACGACCAGTTTGTGTCAACAAGTCAACAAAACCAGAAGAGATCATTTATAAAACATCAGGTAGAAAGCAGGCGATCTTCTTTCCAGTGACAACAGTGTTTATCAGGAGCTCATTGTTGTTGTTTTCGTCTTGCAGGCAGCGATACGCAAAGAGCTGAACGAGTTCAAGAGCAATGAAATGGAGGTTCATGCGTCAAGCAAACACCTGACAAGGTCAGTATGTGCTTCCAATCCATTTCCTGTGTGTATATATACATGACCTGTTTCTATACACTGTTCCATGTTCGCATAACCAGTCACCATAAAAAAGTCACCGCATCTACGATAGATCACTTCTCGCTTGCGTAACAACTAAAAGTGCAGGACACATACAGTAGATCAATACGGGAGGCTGTTCTAAATATAGCCATTTCTGCACCGCCCTGAAAGTGCAGAATTTGCAGAATAAGCACACATAAGCGCACGCCGACATGTATAACAAATGCTTGCTCACATTTAGCTTACGTTTGTTTTACGTTAGACCTCATTTCTGTGCACACAAATAGCTGAACAAGGTCCCAGTCCTGTGCTACTGTAGATCTTCCTGCTGAGCTGAGCTCTGTCTGGAACACACACACACACCGCTCTTCTATTAATACACATTTGATGAATGATAGTCGACTTTTGGGGAGTCTTACAGGTGTCTTCTCCCTTTGCGTTGCAGGTTCCATCGACCATAGCAAGTTTTCTTCTGTGAAGAATATGCTAACGGTATCTCTGTGAAGTCAAAGACCTCAGGAGGCTGTCCATGGCTGCTCCATGGAGGGCCTGATATTTGGGCGCTAGTGAACCTTGGAGGCTATGTCTCTGGAACTTCAGCCTGAAGAAGCCAAAACCCTCCAAACTCCACTCAGTCCAGCTGCAAGTCTGTAGATTACTGAAACTTCATTCTTTATCAGGGGACTCTGGTGGGATGGTGGAAGACTGTTTGAAAAAAAAAAAAGACATTTGACTTTTTCGTTTTTTTGTAATGGACTGTTTTAAACGGTCACCTTTTTGATGCCATTGGGGAGCGGGGGTGGTTGGGATTGGAATGGTGGGTCAAGCATGTGAATTTTTTGAACCTTTTCCCCACACCGGTGTTGGTGCTCTAGTCACACCCCAAGCGTTTCTGGGCTTCTACTAAAACTTGAGTTTCATATCAGCTGTATAGATGTTAGTATGAGGAACGGGAATCATGTCTTACCTTTGCAAGAACTATTTATTGTCTGTACAGTACAAGCTTTGGATTTTTAACAAACGACAATGTCTGTCTTCTTTTCTGAATGAATGGATGGATGGAGGAGGATTTTAACACACATGCTCATATTTGGGTGTACCTACTAGATTTGTCCTTCAGAGTTTTGTGTACCCCAGATTCAGTTTCTTTAATGTCTTGTAGATGTAGTAGTCTTACATAAGCGCTTAGGAGGTCTCACTGTCCTTGAAGAAAACATGAGAAGTCATTATTTACACACACACACACACACATCACAGAGCTGTGAGGATGGAGGATCTGGCTTTAGTTTTACATTCGTTTCTCCTATATATTAAGGCTATATATTAAGAAGTCGCATCTTTTCCATCATGACAGAGTATAGCTGCTCTAAGCGGGCCAGCAAAAAACAGGTCAGTGGTGTCGGATGATGGCGAGAGCGCTCTAATCACCTTACAACACCGCCACAGTTTCCCTTTGAGCTTAATGGAAAAGAAGATGTGAACACAAGAGTCTGAAATTAATTAACAAAGGGTTTTAGGCAATATTTACATCTGATGAAAAACCACAGCAATGGTGAAAACTATATGTGTCATTTTTCCTTTTTTATGACTATATAAAGTCTATATGAACCAATAAGAAAATCAAATCGCAAAAACATTATTGTAGCAGAGCATGGCACTAGAAATAACTAGTCATGGGTTCAGTCCCCATTTAAGTACAGCTTCAGAAAGGAGAATGAGGACCACAGAATGGGAAAGAAGTTGACAGAGTGTTTTTTTGTTGTTGTTGATATATGGCTACTGATTACCAGCATTCTTCAGAATATCTTGTTTTGTATTCAGCAGATTAAAGGAAAAGAAGGTGAGTAAATTATGACAGAATGACCCTTTTTGGATGAACGATTTCTTTAAAATGAAATCAATCTTTTCTCATCTCTTCTTTGAATACCAAAGCTTTGTAGTCCACATTTATCTTATTATACTAGGCTATATATTATCCTTATACAGTATGAGTGAACAATAATTTACAAGTTCCGCTCATGCTTAATTTTATTCTCCTGAGGAACTTTACTAGGAATAATGGCTATGGTTAATACTTTTCAACCTGTTGAGTTATTTTGAGACTGTAGTCGATAGGAGCTATATATTCAAAATATGTTTGATATATTACACAATGAAAAGAGTCTGCATGGTGTCCCACAAAACTGATCAAATCAGACCGGCTCACAATAAGTGTTTCTGATTGCCTCATTTTATAAAATCTCTTCAAAAAAAAAGGGAAGATGAGAAGCGCATCTCCTTAAAAAACCCCCAAATCTATTTAGTTTGGGCTGGAACAGAGACGGGTGTGTTTCTCAAGACACCTTGTTCACTCATAATGTCAGATAATGGGAACATTTTGTGCATGATTTTCCAAAACACCTTTAATTACTAATAGAAAAGAATTCACTTGGGCTGGGGGTTTTCTCCTAATTGAGCTTTTTAGTATGACGTTCCAGACATCTCACAAAAACATGACTTTAAAATAGCATGAAATGCATTGTAACATTTCCAGCATGGTATTCTTCACTCCCTGTGGTGAAGGCAGATTAGTGCCAACAGCACACTTAGACAGACAAACACTGTTTAGTGCAATTTTCTGAAATGTGTAATGTAACACAGTGGCAATTTCAGGACCTTAAGACTTACCACTCCCAAAAATGACCCATTCTGTATAGTTCATACTAAAACATCTTGAAATTAATGCACATACTGTATACTGTAATACATATTATTATTACTGTTGTGAACCACACAGTTTTAAGTAAGAGCCCTGCATGTAAAATTCAACAATATGTCTGTCTTGTCATATACAGATTCTGCACAGTTTATAACATTTGAGACAACCAGACACTGCATAAATGACAAAGCTACTTTTAGACCATCAGATCAGCTCCGCTTATGTAAGAGCATCAGATGTGTATTTTATCAATTTTCAGTGGAGTTGTATTTGCATCGGCTCTGTAGGCCTGGTAGGAGAACAGTACATGTCCAGCATGTCGATCACATTATTCACTGCAGGAATGGTGCGAAGATTGACTGACATTTGTGAAAACACAAAGAGCTTGGAGATGTAATATTCGAGGGCTTGCCACAACCTGACCATGTCTTTAAGTTAATGACAAAACCACAAACTGTAATCCAGTTTAAAATTGCTCTCATAAATATAACAAGAACCACATCTGATCTCCTCTTTTATATGGCTGTTGCACTTACAGTCTAGTTATTTACAGGACAGCCCTAATGATTAATATTATTGAAGGCATTTAAAGCTCATGCATAAGAGATTGGCTCCTTAACTGGGTCAGACTCCTTTCATTGGAAGAAATGGATGCCTGAGCCACTAAAACACCGGGTTAATATTACTCTGTGAGGCCAGTGAAATTCAAAAATGCTATGGTTTTCTCGTTATTTTCTTTGTACAGAAACTCCAGGACCTTCCTTTTTATCTTCAGGCATATAGTAGAATGCATAACAAGGTTTTTTTTCCTTTTCTCTATGAAACAACACGACACAAGGCAAAAAAAAAAAAAAAACACTCTTCTTGTAAGAAATCCTTATCAGAAATTGTGCAATGGGCCCACACATAATAGCTGACAGAAAACGCGTTGTCACATAAAGATTGTAGAGAAGTTATTTCATAAGAATATGTCTATTGTATGCAGTGACCTTTGCTCATTGTTCAACATTGATGTTCGGTTTTGATCATCCTTTTTTGTGATTGAAGTTACAAATTTCCACAAGTTTCACAGCACCATCTAGTGTTTGATCACAGTATGATTTAAAATTGCTGATGCTTTCTGTTACTTTCTGTTACCCAGTTCACAAGAAAAGAAATAAAGTAGGAATTTCAGAAACGTGTCATTACAAAAGAGGACAGTACCTCTAGTAATGATGGTAATGCTCTGCATATGTTTGTGTAGTTCTAGCAACAGTAAAGGCAGCCAGGCTGAATAATCTGAGAAATGCACTGCAACTGTCTGTGTCAAAGGTGAAGGCATTCTTGTAGTTTTGTTTTTGGTTTAAAGATATTTTTAGGCCTGACCTCAAATTTCTTTCATGTGCCCTTATAGCTGGACTGAGTCAGAAGCACATTGATTGCCTTCCTCACATGCCATTAGCAAAAGGTTTGCCCGGAGAAATTTCTGTCAGGGAAAGGTCAAGAGGAGTGATAATGTAAGGGAATAAGAAAGGTATCAATATATAGATAGCAAACATCGAGACCATAACCTTGTTTTGCTTTATTTATTGAGTAACAATGCAAACTGAATTAAAAATTAATGAATAGGAGTAATGCTAGAAAGTTGCACAAGCTTGCGCATTAGAACTATTGTTTTTCAGAACAGTCCAATTCCACAAGGCACTCCTGGACAAGATGTACAAAACGTTGTCCAGCATAGAATTATGCAAGACAATTACACATTTAGAGAGAGAATTGTAAGCAAAAGACCTACTCTGAAAGAGATGTTAAGACTGCACTGCATCGCTGTAGGAATGACACCATGAATGATAAAAATAGCACTATAACGTGCAATAACCTTACAGCTTTGAGTTCTAAAGGAATTGAAAGAATGTGCACAAAGTCTGTTCTATTTTTGCACAGACACTTAAAGATAAAAGTCTCCTGCAGCAATGATAATACTGAACTGATCAAGTATTGTATTCTAATTGTTATTGGGTGGTAGCCAGTTCTGAAATGAAAACCATTTTTATTACGATAAATTCCATTAATGTGACATATTAAAATGAGTGCTGTCAAACATTCAAAATAAAAGTTTTTGTTTACATAATATGTGTGTGTACTATGTCTTACACACACACACACGAATATATACACTTAAAATATTTTGTTTATATATTCAGCATATTTATAAATAATACAAATTCTATGCATTTAAATACATATAAATATTTTCAAAATATATACATGCATGTGTGTATTTATATATGCATAATAAATATACACACTACATGCACATGTATTATGTAAACAAAAACTTTTAGTCTGTATGCGATTATTCACAATTAATTGTGATTAATCGTTTGACAGCACTACTTAAAATTCTTGTGCTCTAGGATCTATGCTTGGCATAAACACATTAAGTTTTGTCCTGACATGAACCCAGTTCAGATGCTGTGGCATTACCTTAAATAAGAACTTAAAAACATGCTTAAAAACCCTCCAATGGGGCCACACTGTGTGATGGGTCAAAATCCCCCCACAGCGCTGTGAAAGACAGATATCCGGTAATCTCAAACAAACCTGGATACAGGTAATGTTGGCACAACCAGATTTTAGGTTTAAGAGGGCAATTTATTTTTCACATGGGTGATAGGTGTTGCATAGCTTCCTTAAAAATAAATCAGTAACAGCTGTATTTACTAAGCTTTAGTATGAAATATGCATAGGAACAGAAGAAATCTGGATGGGGAAAACACTTTTTCACAGCACTAGTGGAGAGTCAAATGAAATGCACCAGGCTATCTTCACACTCTCTGGGGACCGTCAGTTTGTATGTTTGGCAGGTCAGTTTATAATTACATCCACCATTGTTGTCCCAGTACTCAAATCCTCTGACCCGGTAGCAGATTGCAAACTGTAGCATGGCACCTGGTTGCAGGATGAACGGTGGTACAGGCAGGTGAAAACGAAACACATCCGAATCTGGATCTGGCCCATCTCTGTGGATGGTGGAGATCCAGCCTGCTTTACTCTCAGCGCTGCTCTTCCAGTCCGTAAACGAGTACCGTACCGTAATCTCTTTCTCATAGGCCAAGTTCAGCACTTGCACAGTTCCAATAATTCCCAGCTCAGAACAAAAAACCTGCTCCAGGCAAACTGTCTGCCGGCACAAGCGCTCGAAAAAACCAGCCTCGGCACGCATGTTGTCAGGGAAGGAGGGCTGGAAGTAGGGTAAAGACAGCTCCAGCTTTTTCCTGGAGGCCAGCTCAGAGCTTGCCAGCAGTCTTGTGATGACGTGGACCGGCACCATTGGGTCCTCGCTGGCCTTGAAGAACTTCACATCTTCCAGTTCCAACCCTAACGAATCTACGAAGCGGACCTGCACGTTTCTGCAGGTGTGCTCTTCCATAGAGGATGAGAGGGATTTAGCTCTTCTTCTAATGATGGGTTTTGGCTCTGGCTCGCACGACTGCCTCCACCGGATGATGGGCTCCTGGGGAAAACCTGGCATGGGGCTGGGTGGCCGTATTGCCACAGGGGTCCTTTGTGGCAGTGGTTTGGGGTTGTAGATGTCTCGAAGATGAAAGGTCTTGATGGGTCTAGATACTTCACTAAAACCACTTGTGAACTGCAAGGCAGGTCCTGATCCATGCAGGTGGGATTCCATTTTCTCTGTGCTTTCTATTGGCAAAAGGAGAAAAACTTTTATTTCACTCAAGTCAAGTAGCATCTTTTTACTCTTTTTTCAAACTGACCAATATTTGACAACCATAAAGTGCCACTAAATGTCTAACAAACGTCTTTGTGAAATGATTTGCAATGTTAACGAAAAGGCATTCTTTCAAAAAATGTTCCATAAGCGTTCAACAGCCAGTTCATTCATTTTCTGCACTTATCGCTTAAAACACATACATGGCAAAATGAACAAATCTTGTAACATTTTTGGATAGCTAAATACATAGCCATTTGACAGTCTTTTAACACGAAAACCGAGCAATACTGTCCAGCTTTACATCCTGCAACAGATTCTTACCTTACTGTACGGTGTAAGGAAATAAGGTGTGTGGGCACAACTTTACGAAAAAAGCCCTCGTTATGTGCAGTTAAAATACAAACAAAATGTTAATTTTAACTGGAGAAGACCTCTTCACCCAGTGTGGTTGTAATAAAACACGCGAAGATCGAGCGCCCGTGACATTTAACTACTGGTCCCACGGGAGGTCTAGTCTAACTACCTCACCGACGTTTATTATTAGACCACCGTGCATGAGACATTCTCACGTCCTGTCCGTAAACAATGCATAACGCTAATATGTCAACGAGATCGGGCATTTGTGAATAAACGCCATAGAACGTTAGGAAATTGTCTTAAATTTGGCGCTGGTTGTATTTTCTCTATCATATTTACAATATCGTATAGGCTACAGTTAGTGAACTGTGAGCCTATGACAGTGTTGACTACATTTCCCACACAACAATGCGCCCTTCAACATCCACACAGCTGGAATAAACGCCTGCTTGAATACCCTCATTTACAAGCTTCAGATAATTAACCCCATATCGATTAATGTACTGCATGACAAGGAATGAAACAGGCCGACTAATTTGACCAATGCTTCTCATCACAGACAGGCTGATCCGGTCGTCGCTGAATTATTAAGGAAAGAACGGTACCGATGCACCGAGGATTAAAGGGAGCAGAGCGCGAGACACTCGACTGATCGTGGGAGTAAACCTCGCATGATCGAGAAAAAATGTAGGCTATGTGCCTTGGATCAAAGACTCCGTGCATATAATGTGAGAGAATCCATCCGTTCTAGAAGATCCAGGCTGCTTTGAGAAATACCAGTGATGGGAACGGTCTTACAGGAGAGCACTGTGCATAACAGTCAGAATAAGCTTCGTTCGTCTGATAGAACAAAAACTAAAGCTTTGGGACATGCACCAAGGTAATTAAATTAAGGTCATGTTTTATTTACATGTCAGGTTATCCATTAATGATGAAGTAGCTTGCATAAGCTTCTTTAAAAATGGAACCAAATTTAGCTGATATATTTCTGAAATGCTCTTGCATAACCTGACTTTTTCACTGAAAGCAAGAAAACCACAAAAGCACCTTTGCATCCACCACCGAATAATGGCATCAGCCAGCCATCTGAACCCGTGAGTACTCAACAGCAATGGTTTATATGTCAACTTTAGTTGGAAAAAAAAAAAAGGAATAGAAAATAAATGCAACAGATTTTGAATTTGTAAAGCTGAGTATAAATTGAGCATATACATGCTGTTTTTGCGTGTCTACAGGACTCTCAGCAAAGGTTAAGAAGGATGAGACTGGACAGAATGTTGTTCATGGCAAATCCCACAGACAGGTTAAAAAAGAATTCGGCACATAGATGAGTAATAGACACCTTTTTGTGTTTGTGTGTTTAAATTATGCATACTGCATTGTGTTATAACCTAATAGGACAAACAGCTCAAATAAATATGTAAATAAAGCCACGCCAAGTACATAATTATTTTTGTCAATATGTGGCAAAATATGGTGTTACCAGATAATGTTGAAAATGTTATATTCAAAGACTTTTAAAATTCTTTCCTTTGGTTTATCAAGGCAACACAACACTAAGATCAAGTCTCATGCCACTTCAAAAAATGGACAGAAGGAGAGACGACAAAGACAAAACAGCCATGCTGCAAAAGAGAGTGGTGGCAGGTGTAAAAGCATAACCCCTGATTCTGTACAAGTTCAGAGAGAAGACTCATCAGAGCACAGAAGTGAAGAAGAGGGCTGTACACTACAAAGTAAAGATGGAGAAGAGGACAGTGCCAGTGACCTCTCGGACTCTGAAAGATACTCTGCACTTCCTGCTCAAATCTCTCCACCTGACCTCAACCTACGTGCAGAGGTCATAGATCCATCTGACCTTCATCCCTCAAGACCTCGAGCGCTCAACAAGCTCAAGTTCAAAGGCAGCTATCCGGATTTCTTGCCTCCTCCTTTCAATTCTTGGAGTCTGCAGCAGTTGGCAGTGTACTTGAACACAGAGGGAAAGGGCGTTCCTCGACCTAAGCCTGTTGGGCAACTTGAGAGATATTTGGATCGGCTTTTGCAACTGGAATGGCATCAGATCCAAACGGTTCAAGAGGGTAGCAGCAAATCCAACGGCCCATTACCTAAAGGTCGCCACGTGCATCATTCATCTTCTCATCTAAGCCTCAGCTCTCCAAAATGCATCCTTCAGTGCCAGCGAGCTTTTCCTTTGACGTTACTGTCCTCTTTAGCCAGTGCTCCCACCCTGCCCACCTGCCCACACTGCCAGAATCAATATTCCCTTCTGAATGGCCCGTGCCGCTTTTATGGCTTCCACCACCACACACGGCTGGGTCCACTCCTGGAGAAGAAGGGCCAGGCCTCGGGGTTACTTAGAAGGAGCAGCAGCGAGAGCAGGGCTCATCAGCCACATCCCAAGCACCGATATCGAGAGCACAGGCTCAGCGACCCTCTAAGCGAGAGTAGCCACTTGAGGCGCATGCAGGCCATCGGTAACATTCGGAATCCGCTTGGTTCTTCATACAGCGTTGAGCAAGTTTCTTCCACAGCTACAACAGCCAGCAATGCCAGTATTGGGGATGCAAAAAAGAGAAAGCCAGGGCAAAGGAGTCGTTCCTGTGTGGGGACGAGGGAGGTCGGCTATAGGCCACGAGGACGCAGTGAACAAAGAAAACCCATTGATAAAAATCAACAGGACTCAAAATTATCTTGTGCTGATGTGTTACTTCGCTCAGAAGAATCATCGACTAGTCAAGTCAACAGGAGGCGAAAGCATGTTGAATTTGTCACAAAGTAACTCCAACACAGTGGCGTATTTACTGAAACTTTCACAGTGACAACTGATCCCAAAAGTATTTTAGTGAATGTATGAAGTCTGTGTTATACTAACATTTGCAAAAAGAATGTTTCACGTCAAAATTTCATTTTTCAGCATGTATATTGAGTCATCATGTAAAACCCATGAAACTATTGATTTTAATTAAAAATTCTGTCATCTAATGTGGTGACATTCTATTCAGTGTGGTTTAAGTGTCCAAATAGTTTTTTGATGATTGTATGTACATGTTCTTTTTCAGTTCAGTACTTCTTACTATTTGCATTACTTTAAGACAAATAGTTCACCTAAAAAGAAAAATTACTCCATAATTTACTCTCCTCCAATCCATTCTAGGTGGATATAACTCTTTTCTTTTAGACAAACACAGTCAGAGGTTTTTTTAAAAAAAATACCCTGATTCTTTCAAGCCTTGTAATGCTAATAGGTGGTGACTATTATTTTGAAGCTCTATAAACTGTATTTATCTGTTTTAAGAGACTCCATACTGTACGTTGAGTCAGAGGTCAGCCAAGAAGCCAGAACTTCACTCTCTTGGGAAAAAGTATTCAGCCATTGCCTAAAGTCAGTGATTTGATTTATAATTAAACAAATATTTTTATTACCAAAACCCATCGATCTGCTTCAGAAAACGTGTTAACCCCCAGAAGGTGTAAACATTAGTTTTACAACAGGTATATATGGTTTATGGAACTTCCACTATCCATCAGCATTCCCAAGTTTGGAAGAGCCAGGATAAACTTTTTAAAAACTCTAACTGTTTTCATCTGTTGGCTTCACTTTTGGGTGAACTATTGCCTATTCCTTTACATTTAGGTTGTCTTTTAGTATGACTTTATGCATGATATACCCATCTTTCTTTTTTATTTAAATCATATTTTTAGTAGTTGTTTAAACAACTTACTCTTCTATTAATCCGTTGTGTGAAATAGCAATATACCTGCATTTATTTCTTTGAAGCATCTTCTATCTACAGGTCTGACTGCAGCTTTATAAATTCAGGTTTCTTTAGGAATCTTTAATCTAATGTTAGTTTGTAATGTTTAGTTTAAAATAGGCAAATGTCATTTCTGCAATACTTGTTAATTTTTATGTACACCAATGTTTCAAGTACAGCAAGTGTTGAAAGTGTTACTCCACTGCTACAATTTTGTTATTAATCACTTAGCCAAATGTCGTTCCAAGTCGAGGCAAAAGGAGGTGAAAGCATGTTTGTAACAAAGTAACTCCAATACAGTGACCTGGAAATCAGCTTAAATGTATTCATTTATTAGCACTGGATAAAGAAATATCAAACCAAGTGGCGTATTTTATGAGAAAGTCATTGCAGTGACATTTAGACAACTGATCCCACAGTATTTTAGTGATATATGAAGTCTGTATAATACTAATACTTGCAAACAGAATGTTTGACAGTATAACCTAATTTTTCAGAATATCTACCCGTAAAAGGTTTGTTCATCTTTAAAATACAATTCAACACAATTTACCACTGTCAGGTGCAGAAAAGTATGACTGCCGTCAATGGTTGAACCGTAATGTACAGAAGAAAACAAAAATAAGTTTATGTAACGATTTAGCACCTTAAAGTAACTGTAGCGCCATTGACGCAATGAAAAAACTCGTCTTGTACATGTATTTATGCTTTGATTTGTGCAAACAGCATATCTTTCCATTGCATTTCACAGAAGTGCGCATGCAATGAGCATTTAAAAGATGCCTTTCATACTTTTCAGCACCTTGAGAGTAGCAGTTGTTTGGCAGTCAATGTGAAAGTCACAAGCCTCCCGGTTTTCATCCAGGATATTAAATTGTGTTCCAAAAACGAACAGAGGTTTTACAGGTTTGGTACAACATGGTAAGTGATTAATGACAACATTTTCATTTTGGGGTGGAGTGACAGTGACCCTTTAATAGTTAACTGATGTTTTGGGGTTAACAGCACTGGTTAACCACTCACACTAGAGTTTAGAGTAACACACGATAAGCTGAAACTTCATGTGTCTGAACAACATTACCCTCAACCTGACTGTCCCAGTGAGCGCAAGCAACTGTCTAACCACATGTCACTTTTTTTCATTTTCTATGTCTGATTCATAGGGTGAATGTGAAGACCATAAATAAAACATGTTTTTAAAGCTCTTTATACAATCCTTTTGTCAAGGGAAGAGTTACTAGGGCATGTTTATAGTAGCCATATCCTAAGTAATTCCAGATGTCCATTACCATCACTCTGTTCTTCTATTTGATAATGTTCAGTGCTTTGCTACAATCTGTATTGTTAAAAGCGCTATATAAATAAAAAAAAGTGACTTGACATGTTTGAAGGTCTGTTGAATAAGACAAATGCTTGTTATTTATTTATGGATCAATATTAGGAATTGCATTCAGACAAAGTATCTTTAAGACAAGCCATGTCACTCTGCGGGTACCTTTTAAACTTCTCGGGAATCTCCTATTTCTTAAAATGGGGAAACATCAAATTCTCCAAAACTGTTTTCTAGGCTTATGATTAAATTTCATTTTTGAAATCACAAATGAAATCTGACAACAACTGTTTAATAAATGTTGTTTCTTTTGCCAAATAGCTTTGTAAAAAGCTTGTTCCTCAGGTGAGATCAGTCAGTGCGCATGCGCAGTCCTAGGCACACATCTCAGAATGCTGACTGTTTCTATAGCAACCGGAAACACGTCTTGGGTGTATAGACCTTTTTCACAACTTGCGCATTATGCACCGGAAATACGCAATTGCTGTGTAAACGTATTTCCGCCCCGGTATGCCGGTACGTTCTAACACCAGGTAAACAACAAAGATAGTGCAAGCATCGAGCAAGCGTTGTTGAAGCGTACCGGGCTGTTCTTGCAATGCCCAAAAGCAGCCTTATGTATCTTTCCACTCCTTCCCTGCTAACGAAGAAGGAAGACGAAAAACTCTAGTTCAAGAGGCTCCTCGTTTTTCCACTGAGACGGGTAGCATCTAGTCCTCACAAAAACCTACCCATCTACTACATTTGATACTATGACAAGCAAACACATAAACACAAACACATTGCCAGAGAAAAAAAAAAAAGTTAACTAATGATGATGGCAGCATTCGGCTAACGTTAACATTAGGCTATCGTCGCTAGCTGCTACACTTGGACCAAAGGCAGACAGTGAATGTCATACAGTTTGTAACATCCCAACCACGACTGTTTTATTGCTTCAATAAAGTACATGTCCTCTACACTATCCATTCATAACCCTAGCCCTAGGTCTAAGTGGACACATTTAAAATTTTGATAAATATTTATTAATATTATTGTTGATATTAATATTATCACGTTAAGCGTTTTCTCCCCATAGGAGTCCATTATAAGGAAACAGCTTAACGTGGCTCAACGGACGCTACGTTACCTTAATAAGGACCAGGGAAAACCAACTTTTGTCAAATTTTATTTATAATAAAGACTTTCAAAAAAACTAACTCTTATTTAGCTTATAAAGTAAATATTATTACGTTTAGCCGTTCTTATATGGGGGAGAAAATGCTTAACGTGATATTATTCACTTTATCTGTTGAATATGGGCTCGTTCTTTTGACAGTAGTTAGTAATTATTACAACTCATCAGTTTTTAGGTGCGTAAGCCACGTTAAGCGTTTTAGAATGTCCCGTTACGTACCTTGAAAGTTATGGATAAACTCTTCGTGGAAACATTTATGTCTTTTATCCAGTTTGTTCCACTTTGTTATGCAGTCAACTTGTCAAGTCGGCAAAGGTGAACTTAAGGGGAAACCGTAAGGGAAGTTTTGTAGAATCTCTCCGTTTTTAAATTAACGTTACTTTTTGCTGTGTGTTTACATTACACAGGAAGTCTTCATACCCTGCGATTGCGTATTTCCGGTTTCTGAGGAAAAGGTCTATTAGCTTTGATTCAGACAAGAGTCAACTTATTCCATTTTCTTTCAGTTCAGAATATTTAGAATTCTTGTACTGGTTATGATTTAAAGAGATGAACAAATTGTGTAATAAATTAAATATGTTCTTTTTCATGTATGATGTCTGAAGTCATGTAAAGGAAATTTTGAGTATTCACAGAAATTGGTGCTGATGGACTGGACATCTGTCCATAGGGTAACCTTGATGTAATGTCATGTTTAATGTTCTTAATTACAACAAAAGTATACTCTTTACATTTTTATATCAATATGGTACAGGATTGTCCTATTTAAATCAATGTGATAAACAAGTACAGTTCAAAAGTCATCTAAAAGTAACCAACAAGTAGTCTGATTAAATTAGGCCTAACTAAAATGTAGCTACCTAAAAATATCGTAGCATAGCGACGTTGAAACTGTTTTCGTATTTTTCTTTTTGATGAAGGTATCGTTTAAAACAATATGCGATAAACGTACGATAAAAATAAACGATATTTTACGTTGCGAAATTCAAATGTGAGGTGGGAACTGTTGGCAGACGGAACGGAAATCGAACAGAACTTGTTTCCGTCATCAGTCGGGAATGTTTTACCAGCGCACAAGTTAGACTTAAGCATGGACGAGACAGCACAGCGAATACTGGAGTATTTGACTGAGGTAGAAGTTGCTGCAGAAGACATTCTTAGTGACAAACAACAGGTATGTTTAAATGATTGTTTATTAATAAAGAAGTGGTTAATTATAGATGCTAGTCTCAAAAAAATAATGTTTATAATATCCGCTTAAATGTTGACAGCTCGTGGATCTGGATGTGAGGAGAAACAGAAATCGAGAGGCACTCAGCGCTTTACGAAACCATTCCCAAAACGGCAAGTACATACGTTGTGTACGCAGATCTCATTTTATGCTTTATTGTTGTTATTCCTGCCATTTTGTACGCTGCTATTCTTGAATACAAGGTACCTTCTCTGTTTATATTCTGCCTTGGTTTATTAGTGGCATTTGCACTGGTTAGTGGTTATGTATCCTCCTGGGGTTCCTGTGTGTATGTCCATGTAGTTTTTGGTCAACATACGAATATGATGTAATTCATATGTATCATTTAAAGAACTTTAATATATATATGCATTATACAAACCAATTTCATTCACAAAAACAATATTTTACTAGCCATCTGTAGCACGTAAATCTTGTAAATGTTTAAATAATCAGTAGATAAAAGATGTTTACTTGTATTTCTGTATTTAATAAAATGCAAAAATACGTAATGTATGTAACCTGTAATGCATTTCTGATTCTAGTTGGCTAAAATGATAAATGATCTTGATAACGACTGGGCAGTGAATTTCTAATTACCAACAATGATTTTTTTCCTGCCATAGGGCAAAAAAAAAAATGTTGATATAAATTTGCCTTAAAGGGTTAGTTCACCCCAAAATGAAAATTCTGTCATTAATTACTCACCCTAATGTTGTTCCAAACCCATGAGACCTTCGCTCATCTTTAGAACACAAATTAAGACATTTTTGATGAAATCGGATAGCCATCTGACCCTAGACAGCAACACAACTGAAATGATTCCATGTCCAGAAATTTAGTAAGAACATAGATAAAACAGTCCATGTGACATCAGTGAATCAACCTCACTTTTGCGACGATATGAGAATACTTTTTTATTTTTTTATTTTTTCGCAAAAAAAAAAAAGAACATTTGCTCAACAATTCCTCTCCCCTGACTTGTGTCTTCCGCCATTTTAGAGAGTATTGCAATGCATACGCACACTTTGATGTATTTGACATAACCAGAATTGTTTATATCCAGGGGACATCATGCACATGTAAGTAATCTGCAGTTGATTACGCTTTGGCCAAAGTGTATAAATGCTTTGATACTCTCTAAAATGGCAGAAGACGTAAGTCAAGGGCACAATGGTTGGGTAAATTATTTTTTATTATTATTCTAGTGACGCAAAACTGAAGTTGAGCCACTGATGTCACGTGGAATATTTCACAGATGTGTTTTACTACGTTTACTACGGCTCTCGGATTTAATAACAAAAATATCTTAATTTGTGTTCTGAAGATGAAGAAAAGTCTTTTGGGTTTGGAACAACATAAGGGTGAGTAATTAATAACAGAATTTTCATTTTTTAAGTGATATTTTATATTTTTAAAGTGGGGTTCTTGGAGGCTATACATGAAACCATTTACATTTTGCATTCACAGCATAACATTATGTAAAACAAATGCCGATTTGATACCTCTGTGCTTATGCTTTTCACATGACAATAAAGTTTAATCTGATCTAATCTAGATAATGTGAAGGTGTGCTTTGGAAATATGTTTATCAAATTCCCTCAAGAAAGTACCAGATCCATGATCCTTAGAGGTGAGTGTGCTTTTTTTTTTAAACCATATTTCTTATCTGAATAATACATTTTAGACTGGTCTCTGTGTTTACTTGGACTCTTGCTTATATATTATTCCTCACAGACCAAGAGCAGCTTGAAAAAGAAATAACTGACCTCCGCAAACAACTAAAAGCAAAAGTAAATCGTCTCAATGACTTGCAAGGTAGAATTGTTTTGTCATTCATGATTTCTCATATATAAAACCTCATCTTCAAGTGTCAAAAATGTGCCAGGTTGCTGTTTAAAAATATTAATAGATGTCAGAGAGTCTAATCTTCTCTGTTTCAAAATGTTTCTTGCACAGGTAAACCTGAACTCAGAGGATACAACCTTTCTCCTCTGAGCAATGATGAGATTAAAGCAATTAACACCCTTCTTAAGAAATAATATTCATTAGCTTCTGAGAGTAATATTTGGACTGGATTGATATCTGCGCATCGGAGCACTGAAGTGTCTGCAAGACTCTACTAACTCAGCTGAAGAACTTTTTTTGGTGACTGGCTCACACGTTTTCATCATTCAATGCTTTTACTTGGATTTTGTGTAAAAGCCTTGCCTTTTAAGAGAGTAAGCCAAAATAATGCTAAAATGGCTGGGATTGGGTATTTTTACAACATGTAGCCCAGTGTTGTTCAGCCCTGGTCCTGGACGCCCCCCAGAATTCCACATTTAGCATGTCTACCTTATGTCACCCATTTCAGGTTCTGGAGTTATTATGAGCTCATCAAGTTACACCTGATAATACACTGTCTACCGAAATAAAACCAGGATAATCTGTTGTGATATGACAAATTTGATATGGTCTATGAACGGTAGTGGACAAATGGAATTTACAAGGAAAGGTATTTAGAAAATCACTTTGATAATCTGTACGTTCAGTTCCATAGAGAAAATAACCGATGTAATCCAAACACCTTGTTTACTAACCATTAAAATTGTTATGCAAGAAGAATGAAGACCATATTAAGCTGCTTGAAAGGAAAGTAGTTTAAACCATGTCAGATTCTCTAGGTGGCAGTATTTCTTTGTTTCTAGTGTATGTGTGGTTGTTGCATTGTGCTTGTGTTAACAGTGGTTATTTAACGAACAGATGGTGATTGTAAAACTCTCCCCTCTGTTGTTATGAAATTATATAAAATAAGCTAAATAAAACTTTTAAATGAAAAGAGGGGTTAGCGTCAAAACATCTTAGGAATTCTAAATGGAAAAGAAAAAGTCAGATAAATGAATTGACAGGAAATGTTTTGTGGCAAAGGAACATTTGCCAGGTTGCGTGCTGTGGTACAGTCCTGGATGCAGTCCAGTGTGATGAGTTTATGAGTCAGATGAGGTGGGAAACAGAAGTCTGTTCTCAGTTATATAATCTCCAAACAAGACATTCCACTAGAGGAGAACAACATGTGAAAACACATTCAACAGGTTCATAACATACAGTTATGCAAAGCTGGCCTAACGCTATTCGCAAATATAATGCTGTGATGTTTAACAGTAAAGATTTGTCCTTATGATTGGTGCAAGGTTGTTGTGAAGGGGTCCTTACACAATCCGTATAAAATGAAGAACAACCGAGAACATTCATCTCTCGTGTGTACAGTCATAATGATTGAATAGCATCGAGTTTGCGCAAAGATGAGTCTGTCTGTTCCTGTCTTATTTGTGCCCCATTATTACAAACATATAATTTAAGCACTGCACTTGCCAAAAAGGAACTCTGAATAGAATCCCACAACAATTAACAGTCTGTATGTCCATGACTCAACACTTGCAGATGCAAATATTGAATAGTTTAAAGCTCAGCTTTCTACATTCTCAGAAAATGTGCAAAAGCTGTCACTGGGATGGTAATTTTTCAAAAGGTACACTTTAAGTTCAAATATGTAAACCTTAATACTAATATGTACCTTTTGAAAAGGTACTGCCCCAGTGACAGCTTTTGTACCTTTCTAAAAGTGTACAAAAGGCTCCTTGATAAATTAAATAAGCACAGTAATTGGAAATAAGATGGCAGTACAGTTGTCTCATAGTTAATGTTTTGGTGAGTTGTCTTTGCTGGAATATTGTTGCTTTTGGCTGTTAAATTATGCAGTAACTAGCATTCTTATTTTCCTTCTGAGAGCAGGAGCATACTATAATCAACAATTCTGTCAAAACTTTGACAAGTAAATTACAAATCAACTCAACATCTTCCACACAGCTTACTTTGGACGTGTCTGATGTCTTTCTTTAGTGGCTAAGAGCTAGACAGCTCCCTACTTGAAATTCAAGCTAAAAAAAAAAATCCTGTCCCAGTATGGCTGTCAGTGAACAAAGTGCTTTATTCTATAAACTCTGCTTTAGTCTGATATTGAAAAACTTGACTGGTCTACAAAAAGCCTAGGCCAAAACCTTTGTAATAAATGGAAACAGTGACTTTGTGCCAGGCCCAATTGCCTGTGATCCCTGCCTCTACCTCACTGATGGTCTGGTCTGAATGGGAGCGAATTCCCACAGCCATGATCCAACAACTAGTGGAAGTCCAAGAAGAGTGGAAGCCCATGACTTTTACCAGTGTACATACCACAAAAACACTGAGTCAATTTTTTTTTTTGTGGTAGTATGAGGAAAAGTAGCAAATTAAAATCACTATTGCATGGTTCCCTTAAGATTAATCATAAATCAAAACAAGGGTCTGCGCCTTCTCAAACAAGAATAGACAGCTGGTGTGTTTCTACTCAAAATCTTAGCATTTCAGGTTCTTGGCTCATCTTGTGCTGTCTTAGCTTTTGGAATGGCAGCATTTAGTTTTAATGTAGATGAAAACACCACAAAAAAATGCAGATTATCAGACAATATAATATCATATAATATGATGCTTCAATGCATCATAGGTGATCTGAATGTTACTCCTAAATCAAAACCTGGATGACATTTTAATAATAAAATAAAGTCTCAGAATGAAGCCAAACCTTAAGTTATGGTGAAAGAATTAGAGTCTTTCACATTTTCCTCATGCTAGGCTGAAAACGAGATTAAAATTAAACAGCATTTCAACATCGTTATGCACCTAATAGTGTAGTTTACATGGCAGGGATGGGTATTGAGTGAAACCTTCTGTTTTGATTGTATTCCATTAGCCTGTGTTTTTTCTGACCTCAGCACATTCGCTAAGGACTACTGTCCGCGATTCATTCTCCCGCTCAACAAAACTCTGAAATACCCTATTCTCTTATAGTTCCAGATCTTTCCCCCAGCTGGGATTATATAGACTTTTGGATAGTTTTTGCAAAATGCTCGATAATGTCAAATCGCACATCATTAAAACTATAATAACAATATAATCGCAAAAGATATATATCATACACCCCTAGTCCTTTCCTGTCGGTGTTTGGCAGTGTTCTTGTAATTTGTTTTACTTTGTGATCTCTGCTATACTATTTAGTCTGATGTTAAAGAACTTGACTGGCCTACAAAAAGCCTCAGCAAAAATCTTTGGTTGCCCCTCAGTGGCTGGTTGGAGGTTGGAGAGAAGGCTGTCACTCTTTACCTTGAAAGTATTTGTTATTGCAGCACATTTCAGTGCAGTGGATGGCCAGTCCCTGGGGAAACATAATCTCATCGTCAGATTCCTGAGGGTTGCCAGAAGGTTACATCCTTCTATGTCACTCCTGGTGCCATCCTGGTCTTGCTGTTTGTACCTTACTGGTTTACTGAACGCATGCTACTTGTGACAGCCACTATTATGAATTTACTTGCATATTGTTATGGAACTCAATATGTGTGCCCGGATTGTACTCGAATGATTTCGAGGCAGCACGACCTGCTGGTGTAACGCCGCAGTCGTCGCATGACTTCGCTTCTCAGCAGGACAGAGGAAGCACAGAGGCAGAGATACGCTCAAAATAAACATTTAATTAAACAGAACAAAGAAAACAAAGGAACGCTGATGAAAATGCAAACAAATGCAAACAAATGCAATGCATGCAACACACAAGACATTACTTTAACAACAGACCAGATGGTGGAGGCGCCCTCCAGGGCAGATCAGACGGCGGTGACGCCGTAGAGTAGGGAACCAGACAAGCGTTCAAAGGCCTTTGTGGCCAGTTCCAGTGTGTCACAGGCTCCGAGGTCTCCGTGGGTTGTGCAGCCACCAGCAAAACCTCCTGAGACTCTACGGTCGGAACCAACATCCAAAACCAACCAAACCAAAATTATGTTGGCATTAGTGGAAGTGCCGTAGCATGGTTCAAATCATACTTATCTGACCGCTATCAGTTTGTAGAAGTGAATGAGGATGTATCATATCGATAACAAGTGCAGTATGGAGTACCTCAAGGCCCAGTATTGGGGCCGCTACTTTTTACGCTTTACATGTTACCATTGGGAGTTATTATCAGGAGACATGGTGTTAGCTTTCACTATTATGCTGATGATACTCAGCTCTATATTTCTTCTCAGCCAGGTGAAACATACCAAGTTGAAAAACTAACGGAATGCATAGCTGATATAAAAAATTGGATGTTAAGTAACTTCTTACTGTTAAATTCTGACAAAACAGAGGTATTAATTATCAGACCTAAAAAACCCACAGGTAATAATCTAGAAGACTGTCTAACACTTGATGGCTGCTCTGTCAGTTCTTCTTCATCA
>JAUCMU010000013.1:805819-823272 GCA_032275025.1 Enteromius treurensis | reverse complement strand
GTAGACATGGTTATGAATTACATTAAAAACCCACTAAAAGTGTAATTATTTAATGTTCTTACACAAAGTACACATAAAATATACTTTAAATAAGAGTAACACAAGTGTGTTTTCTGTAAATACACTAAAACGTCACTAAAAGTATGCTTAATTTTAGTATATTCCTTAAAAGTGTATTAAATAATATATTGATTAAAATTGTATTTTTACTATACTTTTTAGGAATATATTAAACATATGCTTGTATTTAGCATAATCCCCAAAAGTGTAATTAAGCATATATTTAATACAAAAGTATTTCTAGTACACTTTGTAAAAATTCATTACAAGTATGCTTATGTTTAGCATATTTCGTAAAAGTATAACTAAGCATATATTTAATACTTTTTAGAAATATACAAAATATAGTTATCAAAGCTTATTAAACTTTTTTTGGCATTTTTATTACTTAAGATTGGGGACAAATTTACAAAAGACTATGTCAGTGTCTTTCAGTTTTATTGTTACCGTATTGTTGATTATTGTTAATTCATTCAGCAATCTATAGCAATATATAGCAATATCAATCTATAGCTATTGCTTGTACATTTAATTTAGAAAGTGCTCCTATTTAATGTCCAAATTACACCTTCAAGTCATCTTGTCTCTTAAGTGGCAAATGCTGGATTATTTCATTTCATTATTTTGAGAATTTGTAGTAAACACATGCACACATACAATACCATATGACTTTATACAAAAATAAGATGTCATTGTCATTTAGCCAAGATTAACATGATTAAGTTATCAAATAACACAATGTACTGTATTCCAGCAGGAAAACAACAACAACAACAACAACAATGCATATATATATATATATATATATATAGAGAGAGAGAGAGAGAGAGAGAGAGAGAGAGAGAGAGAGACGTACACTCATACAGTGATCATTAAAGCCATTGTTTGTTCAGTCAACTAGAACTGATGACAATACAGGAAGGTTAAGGATGAGAAAAAAAGTATTTTTAGTCACACAGCCAGAGGCCTCTGACTGACTCATTGCCTTCACTGCATTTACTGATGACTTGATGATTGATCTTTGTGGAACCCCACTGTGAGATTTTATTCTTGGGCCAAGACTTTATACTTATTCAGCCATTATGAGTCAGATAAAGAGATTACGCTCTCAAGAAGAATTCACACATCCTGCGTGCTTTCTCCAGGTGCCTTCACAAAATTAAAGGTAAATCTCCTGGGGCTGTAAAACGCATTATGATTCACAGCACATGTGCACCTGTTGATGGAGGTTAGCGTGAGGATGCAGGAGCTGATTGTGTTTTTTTTTTTTTTGCATGTACATAAAATACACCTGGATGCATCTGTGGACTTGGACAAAACAATGAAGATTTTCTGTGGGTGGTTTTGAGTAAAGCTTTACTGTCTTTATTTATTTATGTCCAAATGTCCACACAAAACCAACATTGTGTGGAACTGAGGATCCTATGATAAAAACAGCTACAGTATATACACTGTAGTAAAAAACAAACAAAAAAACAACAACAATAACAACACAAAACTTTGCAAGTGTTATCATATTAAGGTTTTCCTTTTTTTTTTTTTTTTTTTTTTTTTTTTACTAAGAATTACTTTTGTTTAAGTTACCTAAAAATCTGATTGTCACATCTCATATTTACATCACAAATCACATATTTACCATAAACAAACAAGTTAAAACATATTAATTTACACGAAGCATAAAATAAAATAAAAATTATTTGTAAAGGCACTAAATTACTGGTTTTGTTTGTGTGTGTGGTTGCAACGTGTGTGTGTGTGTGAACATGGTATTTTTTACATTTTGGGAGCAGTGAGTTTTGACCTGTTGGGGACATTTTTTGGGCCCCCATGAGGAAACAAGCTTTTAAATTATACAGAATTAAGTTTTTTGAAAATCAAAAAATGTTTAAAGTTTCTGTAAGGGGTAGGTTTAAGTATAGGGTTGGTGTAGGGCTATAGTATATTGAGTTTGTACTGTATAAAAACCATTACACCTAATATCCCCATAAAACATGGAAACACAACATTTGTGTTTGTGTGCGCGTGTGTGTGTGTGTGTGTGTGTGTGTGTGTGTGTTGATAGTTAATACATAAACCAGTGTTAACTTAATTCTGTACACCTTATCAATTGTTCCTGTATCTTAAAATGTATTATCTTTCATTATATCAAAAGACAAAAAGAAAGAATACACAGACCAAAATAACACTAAAAAAGTCTATATGACTAGCTGGATTTTGAAACCATAGAAATCTTACACAAAAACACTAAAAACAAAACTTGCAGCATTGTATATGATAAACAAAGCAAATTGTAAACACAGTCAGTTTTGATTTAAAATATAAATCCAAAATTTAGCATGATAAAGAAGGTCACAAAGACAGACAAAGAGCAAATGTCATTTGACATCAAAGATGTGGTAAATCTTCAGGCAGCAGTTTAAGAATGTGTCCAGGATTTCGGCATTAGCATTCGGAATGGTATAATGATTAAATTTTGGTCTGTTCCTCATGCAAAGCAATTCTTTGTCCTTGAAAAATATTGATTATGCACAATTATTTGAAAAAAAATATCTATTTCTGTTTCGACCAAGCTTTGATTAGACTGTTACTTCAACATACAATATGTCAGCCTTATGATGCCAAGCCCCTAAAACCGCTAATGGGCTCTTTTGCCATCTGTATAGTGAAGCGTGTAGCAGCTTGTGAGTGAGAATGAAGTGTTTTGCCTTGTTTTATGCGTACATACACCTTACTCAAGTTCAATGACTAGTTTTTGCTCATCATCACTGCTGCTGTTACTGTCCTCGTGTTCCAGGTAACTACTGATACCTAAATATGTTGGGTTGCTATTTATAGCTGGGGGACATATTAGAGTGTGCATCTCTTGGTGTAAACTGGGCCCAGCACTGCATGATGAACCAATGCTTGCATTAACTGTCTTTGTCTTTAAAGCACCGCAGTTATTTTGCAAAACACTGGCTGATACAGGTGTGCCACTCAAGTCATGCTTTGATGTCTCTACTTGATTGTCTTTTGAATAAATCCAGTAGCTCATAGGACCCCTTGACTGCGTCTCCTTTTGGAATTCATTTTGCGTGGTGTTCACTTTGAATGGATGCACCAAAAGATGTGTGCATGTTTGGTTATAATATTTTGGTGCAGGTAACTCCATTTGGCTTGCGTCTTGAGAAGCACTATTCCCCATATATTCACCCATGCTGTCTTTTCTGGTGTTGTTATATTCCCCCTGACCTTGATGTTCAAAGGCTTGTGAAACCATTTTTGTGCAAAGAGATGCTAATGGATTGTTTGACACTCCAAATTTCTCTTGCTGAAGTGGTTCTGAAATGCTGAGGGACACTTCCCGAGGACAATGTGGGTCTTGAGCAGATGTTTGATGGTCCTCACAAGAAGCTGCATCCTTCTATTTTCAAAGGAAACATACTTAATATTAGTACACATTATGGAATGCCCTAGACTGTCTACAGAAGGTCCCTTATAAGGCTGTCTTTTGGTTGGATGTGAAGAGGTTTATTACTTAATACTTATACAATTTAATCAAAATAAAATAATAAAAAAAGAAACTTAAAAATAGCCTATGATATAGTAAATTGTCACAGTGTAAAAATTGTTGCTATATGTCATTGTTGTCAGTGTTGTGCTACATACTTGGTTGTGTATTTCACTTTTTTTTTTTTAGATTTGAATGGACTTTTAGGAATTCTCCTGTCGCTACTTGTGCTCCCTAATCACCTCCCATTATTCATGAGCCCTTTCTTTCTTTTCTCTCACCTTTCTGTTGTTTCTTTTGCCATTGGCTTTGGAACCGTGGCCTGTGTTGTTCTTGTCAGCCATCTCTGTGCTGGCTTTCCCCCCCTCTCCACCTCCATTCTCAGGATTTTTGGGTATCGATTCCTTGCTCTGTCTCCCAGGGTCCCTCCATAAGCTTTTGAGGGTACCATCCTCCCCTGATCCTAAGGGCAGAACAATAAATAAATACACAGTATGCAGCATGTCTGTCCATGATGCCAGGTCTTAGGTTATTCTTTCGTTGCATTACATAAGTTTGATTCTATGTCCTATGAGGGCAATTTCAAGTATTGAAATAATTTTACTGCACAAGAGAATGGACAGGTAGTATAATACATCTTTTTAAGGTCCAAATGTCCACACAAACATTATGTGAATCTGAGGAATGCTCCAAAGATGAAAACATAACACAAACATGAACATAACATGAAACTTTACAGGGAAAACAAATCAGTGTAAAGGCACTAAATAATGGTTTGTGTGTGGATAATTGTCATAACAGTAATAATGTAATAAAGTACCTGTGTAACATGGAGTAAGAAGCATACTGATCCATTTGCAGGGCTTTATTTAGGTTGGTCAACAAGCAAGGGTAATCACCAGTAATCAAGGGCAGCGTAGACAATCCAACAGAAGAAACAATACTCAGGCAGTAGTCACAATGGCAGGCAGCAATAATCACAAACGGGATAAACAGTCCAGGGTCATACACAGAAATCCAAAACAGGGAAAAACGCTTAGAATACCGACCATAGGGAACGATAAGACTTCGCGAAGAAGTGAATAAAGTCCACGCCTTAAATAGACGGAATAATGACCGATGAATGAGAAACAGCTGTAACGGAAGAAGCGGAGGTGCATGGGTATAAAGTGTCCGGGTAGGAACTCAGAATGGGGGCAAAGGTTCCCGCTGTGTCCATTGAGAGAGGGCCAGTGAGGCGCTATTGGTGAGAGAGCCCCTCCCCTGCGAACGGCTCCTGACGTGAGAACCTCCTCGGCGCCGAGGTCTTCCACGGGGACGAGGAGCTGGTTTCTCAGGATGTTCCTGATGAAATGTAGTGGTAAAATGAAATGTGAGGGTCAAAGATGTCCTTGAAGTTGACCCAAGTTCGCTCCTCGGGGCCGTATCCCTTCCAGTCAACCAGGTACTGGAGAACCCCACCTCGACGCAGAGAGTCCAGGATCTCATTGACCTGATAGATATCCTCTCCTTCGGGTATTAGGGGAGGGGTTTCTGCGGGAGCAGCCTCTTCCTGGTCCCCCTCTCCTCCCGGGTCCACAGCGGGCTTGAACAAAGAGACATGAAAGGTGGGTGAGATACGATAGTGAGCAGGTAATTCTAACCGAAATGAAACAGGAGTAATTTGTTTTATGAGTCTCAGATCCCTGGTCGAAAGCCAGACCCACTGGCCTACTTGGTACTCAGATGCTGCTCTTCGTAGACGGTTGGCCTGTCGACTCACTTGTTGTATAGCTCGTTGTAGATTGGTGTGTGCGATATCCCAAGTGGCCTCACTCCTACGTAACCATGTGTCCACTGCCGGTAGGTTAGTGGGTTCCCCGGACCATGGAAATAGAGGGGGTTGAAACCCAAGCACACATTGAAAAGAGGTGAGTTGCGTAGATGGCTTCTTCAGGGAGTTCTGAGCATATTCGGCCCACAAGAGATAGTCGCTCCAGTCATTCTGGTGCAAATGACAGTAAGCCCGGAGAAATCTAGTTAACTCCTGGTTAAGACGTTCCACTTGGCCATTTGACTGAGGATGGTATCCAGACATCAGGCTGATGTTTACATTGAGTTGGGACCAGAGAGATCTCCACACACCAGAGGTGAACAATGTCCTCAGGCAACCCATAGAACCGAAAGACCTGATTCAAGAGGGCGTGAGTGGTGTCCCAGGCCGTAGGGAGTTTGGGAAGGGGAATGAGGAGGCAAGCCTTAGAGAAATGGTCAATTATGGTGAAAATTACTGTGTTGTGGTTAGAAGGCGGCAAGTCGGTAATGAAATCAACTGCCAGGTGTGACCAGGGCCTTTCTGGGATGGGAAGTGGCTGGAGTAGGCCAGCCGGTCGTTGGTGCGAGGATTTGGTTTGGTCGCATGTTCCACAGTTCTTGACAAAGGTGATTATTTGTTGTGTCATCGAAGGCCACCAGAACTTGTTGGAAACCAGTTCCTGTGTAGCTTGGATGGCAGGGTGTCCTGCACTAGGGTTCTCATGTATAAGCGTGAGGAGACGTTGTCGTAGAGTATGAACCTCCAATAAAAATTGGCGAACCCTAGGAAGCGTTGTAGATCCTTGATAGTTTGAGGTTGAGGCCATTGCATCACAGCGGAGACCTTATTATCGTCCATGGTGACTCCTTCAGCTAAAATAATATATCCCAGGAAGGAGACAGTGGTGAGATGGAATTCACATTTGGGAAGTTTAGCATATAATTGGTGTTGAATAAGTCTTTGAAGGACTGCACGAACATGTTGGATGTCATCTATGTAAATTATGACAAACTGGTTTAACATGTCCCGGAATATGTCGTTTATTAGTGCCTGGAAGATGGAGGGACTGTTGGACAATCCGAAGGGCATCACTAGATATTCGTAATGCCCTGTGGTGGTGAAAAAGGCTGTCTTCCACTCATCCCCTGCCCGGATGCGAATGAGGTTGTACGCACACCTTAAGTCCAATTTGGGAAAAACACGGGCTGAACGGAGCTTTTCCAAAGCAGGGGGGACAGAGGCAAAGGGTAGCGGTATTTGATGGTGATCTCTTTCAGAGCTCTGAAGTCTATGCAAGGCCTCAAGGTTCAATCTTTCTTCTTTACAAAGAAGGTGGAGGGACGTATGAAGCCTTTGGCGAGCTCCTCCTCAATATACTGTTTCATGCTCTGGGTTTTGGGTTGTGACAGAGGGTAAACGCGACCCTTAGGGGGCGTGGATCCAGGGATGAGTTCAATGGCACAGTCCGTGTGTCGCGGTGTGGGGGTAGTTGAGTGGCCCTGAGTTTATTGAATGCCAGGTGAAGGTCGTGATACACTGCCGGAAGTGTTTCTAGTGACTGGTTCTCGGGTTGAGTGTCAGGCATGATGGATGAGTTTCTTTTAGGTGAGTGGAGACACTTTAGGTGAAAGGTGGATGACCATTGAGAGATGGTTTGTTCCTTCCAGGAGATCTGGGGGTCGTGTAGGAGGAGCCAGGGATGTCCCAGAATGATGGCATGGTTGGGTGATTGTATTACGTGGAACTGGATTGACTCTGAGTGCTGGGTGTTGGTGATGAGGGTTAGTGACTCAGTTGTGTGACGAATCCTTCCTGCTCCTAGGGGCCTTCCATCAAGGCCTGTCACCGCCATGGGGGGAGTACATGGAATCAAAGATACATGATTGTGATTAGCAAAATCCTGATCAATGAAGTTACCAGCTGCACCAGAGTCATTAAAGGCTCTCGCTTTTACTTGACGGTTCTGTATAATGAGACAAACATCAAGTAATAAAGAGGACGATAGGGGCATGAAGATTACCCGAGCATTTGAGGGTTTAGGAGGTCTGGCGGGGCACTGGGCCCGGAGATGTCCAGATTGGCCACAGTAAAGGAACAGATGGTTTCTCATCCTTCGTCCACACTCCTCCTCGGTCAGGCGGGTATATCCAATCTGCATCGGTTCCTCGGTCGTGGAGCTAAGAAGCTTGGGTGAGGCAGTAGGATAACGGCGGCCTCTGCGGGAGCGGAGTAGATGATCCATCTGAATAGCCATGTCCATATACTCCTCCAAGGTCGTAGTGTTGTCTCGGCATGTCAGTTCTGCCTGCAGATCCGCTCTAAGCCCCCGGCGAAACATGGCTTTAAGTGGCTTTCCTTCCCAGCTGGCCTGCACAGCCAGGGTGCGGAACATGAGTGCGTAATCCGCCGCAGTAGAAGATCCTCGGCGGAGGTTAAGTATCTCATCCTCAGCCTCCTTGCCTTCCTCAGCATGATCAAAAACATCTTTGAACTTGGAGAGGAAATGCAAATATGTGGTAAATACCATCTGTTGCCCCTCCCACAACACGGTAGCCCACTTGAGTGCCTTGCCGGTGAGGAGAGAGCAGACTAATGACACTTTTTGATCATCAGAGGTGAATCTTTGCGGTTGTGAATTAATATAAATAGCACACTGCATAAGAAAGCCCTTACAATTACCGGGAGAGCCGTCATACTTCTCGGGAAGAGCCAGTCGAGTAGTGTTAGCCTGAGTTGTTGGAACAGCGGGAACAGCGGGCATGGTGGGAGGTGGCGCCGAAACTGCAGCTGTTGGAGGATTTGCCGGAGTGATGGATTGGTTAACAGTAGTGGTGAGCGTTTGAATTGACTGTACTAACTCCTCTGTCATGGTAGTCAATTGGTCGAACTGATGGTGATGCTCACCGGTCATTGTGGTCAGCCGATCTAACTGTTGATGGTGTGCAGCGAGTGTTGATGCTTGACGTGTTACCTGTTTAAAGCCGCTGGATCCTGTTCTGGCGAAGTCTTCTGTAACATGGAGTCAGAAGCATACAGATCCATTTGCAGGGCTTTATTTAGTTTGTCAACAAGCAAGGGTAATCACCAGTAATCAATGGCAGCGTAGACAATCCAACAGTAGAAACAATTCTCAGGCAGTAGTCACAATGGCAGGCAGCAATAATCATAAACGGGATAAACAGTCCAGGGTCATACACAGAAAATCCAAAACGGGGAAAAACACGTAGAAAACCGACCACCATTTATGGTGTTGTTCAAAACATGAAGATTCCTAAAATATGAGAATGCACACACAAGTGTCTGTAAATGTTTTTTATAAGCATCTAAACAGGTCTTATGGCAACCAAGAACTAATTTATTCAAAACTGATAAATTGGACCCATAAATCTCTTTAAAACTGAATATAAAACTATTATAGTGAATGCAAAACTTTCAGGCAGAAAATGAATGTAATTAATGTGCAGATCTTTTGCCGTTCAGCCTCCTGGAACATATGCATCATTGCAAACCCAATGTCAGCCAAATGAAGAAAAAAATAACATGACAGTTTTACATTGTATATCAAAGCACACTGACCAGCATATGCTACCATATATTACGGCAATGGAGATATAAAAATTATCGTCTTGATGAAAAACAATCAGTCAGGTTCTCTGGGGTGGAACTGGTTTGGCTGAACTTTTGCGCATGTCTCTTCGCAGCATTGCTCAGAAAAGGAGGCTGCATTTGGCTCTCAGATTGCTTGTCAGCCATTTGGAATGGAGACAGGCGCAAAATCTCCGTTTTCCCCCTGGGTCTTTGCTCTGGTGAGTCCCTGTGGGGACCATCTTCCAGTGATCTCTGATCCTGAGCACATTGTCAATTCTCTGAATACATCTTAGCTGTCAAACTTACGGCAGTCCAGACTAGTTTGGAGAGTTAAAGAAATAGTTCACCAAAAATGATAATTCTGTCATCACTTACTCAACCTCGAGCAGTTTCAAACCCGAATGGAAGTTTGGTATTTTGAGGAAAGTTTGTTACCAGGCTGTTTTGGGACACCGTTGACTTCCATAGGGAAAAAAATACTATGGGAGTATCTTCCTTTGTGTCAGGCTGAACAAAGAAATTCCTTTAAGATTTCAGTTCTGCTCAACTATTTTATCTCTAATAGTGAGACCACCATTCATTTTAATTCAAGAAACAACCATTTCCTTTCCTTTTTCTTTCAGGGTCTGTTTTATTTATTTATTTATTATTATTCTTGGCCCTTCTTAATTAACCTTGACCTTCTTTATATTTGCTCCTGTGACTAAACTGAGTGATCAAAGGTTTCCCTCTAACAAGTGACTACTATAAGAGGAACATCATGTTGGTGTAAGAATACAGTGGAATTACATATGTTAGGACCGAAAAATGCAGCAAAGAATGTGATGACAACTTAATGATGTTCACCTTGGATTCACCCTCTCACACTAATATCTTAGTGATCCTACTGAATTCAAAACAGGTTTTGCTTGTGAACGGATGTCAATGAATAACAGGCAAGATAGAATGGTTCAGCAGCTTTCCCCTTTTTTGAAATAATTATACTAAATTTGTAGTGCATACCAATCTGAGATGTCTCTGGCATGTCTCTCCTAATACAGATATTAGGAGATATATCATTTTTATGATTGCAGTTTATATAATTTCTTTTGGCCAATAATAAATTGCGTGCCCTTTAAATCTCCCATCCAAGCATGATTTTCCGAAAATTTAATTTTTTACCCTGCAATTTTCTTTTTATTACTATTGTTGTCAAATGTGTGCAAATTAGAATTCTCAGAGAGATCAAAAGCAACATTGTAGTAGAACAATGTCTAGTAACACAGACTGGAAGTTTAGATATCTTGTCCCCACCTTGTGGAGAGAAAATGTTATGGCACCCCGTATTATTAATGTATGTTTATCTTACTATCACATGCAAGTACTAGTTCTACCCTTTCAAGAGCTTGATAATTTTACCCTGCATAGTTATATAGGAAGTATTTGGTCCCACCTGTACATATTTCCAGATTGGCATGGTTTGTATGGACATCTCCACATCTGCTGCTGTCTTCAAGAATGTTAGTGGTCCTGTTCAGCATTGGACATGATGCTTTCACTTCACCATAGATGTCATTCCCAAAGTCACCTGGGCCTAGAGCAAAGGCCTGTTTGAAATCATACTGTGTTGGTGTTTGGCCTTCACAAAATCTTTCAGTCAGCAGATTCCCGTGCTTGCAGTTGAGCTTACATTTGTCACAAGCACTCATTTCTCTTGTATCTAAACCTGAATTGCCACATGCAGCCCAGTGTGGCTTGTTATGACTGGGTTGTATTGTAGAGCTTAACTCTTGCATATGATGGGATTCTGCAGTAGAGGTCTTTTTCTCACGAATACAAGTTCTGATCTTTGTTTGAATATTTATGCATTTTTCTGATAGTGTGACTGGCATGAGGTGGCCTGTTTCATTCAGCTCTACTGGCTTATTATTTGTTGTAGTTTGAATGTGATTTGGCTCCATTAAACAGAACAGCACTTTATCTGTTGATGTGTCTATAAATGTTTGGTCCTCAGATGAGTTGTCAGAATCTTGGCTATGGACAAAAGAGTTTTGGGGCTCTTTGTCATTTCCTCCTCTAGAATGATTACCGTCCACAAAAGAAGGTTCACTAAGTTTGTCTCCAGACACTAGTTTGTGGCGTGTCTCTTTGGTAACTTCAAACCCAGCAGATTCTCTCTTCTGTGAATTCTCAGGTATCTTCTGTGGTTCGTACAGCTGTCCAGTTGATTTTTTTTTTGAATCCACTGAGGCTGAGATATGAACAATTTTCTCTGGATGTAACCAAGGGCTTCCATTTGTAGAACTTTTATATTTTTGAGAGTTTAAATTACAAACAATTTCTGCTTGGTTTGTTGGACTGGCGGATTCACAATTGTAACCATTCTTTTTGCACGCCTCGGCATTATTTACCATTTCCTGTGCCATGCACACATGAGTCACATCATTGCTATACATCTCCTGTGAAAGTGTTGTCTGGTTTGTTACAGTGCTTGAAGTTGTTGTTTCAATATGAGGCTCTATCAGAGCTAGCTGTTCATCAGAAATTAGCTGCATGACTATCTGGAGGTCTGCTGTTCGTACATAAAATGTGTTCTGACCCTGTGTTGATCCATTTAGTAGCATCATCTTTTCTTCAGACTGGGAACCTTGAAAGTCATCAGTGGCCATTTTTGACACCGTGCTTTTCAAAGTATTATCATACATTGTAATTTTGGTGTCCCCTGTAAGAGGTTTTCCTGATTCATTCACAGGGGAGGCAGGATGGTTGTGTATTGTAGGCGTCGTAGTAACTGAAGAACAGGTTTGTACACCAGATTCTGAACCACAAATCACCGCTGCAGTGTTCCTTGCTGTAACACACTGAATGTTCTCTGACAATGATGATTCAGAACCCGTTGACAGGTTTTCTACCAAACATGTTGCACAGTTGCTCTGCAACAAAGATATTTGATGCTGCCCTGGTGGAGAAACAAATGAAATTGATGTAGGCATTGTAGACGGAACTTGGGTCAGGAGTTTTGTGTCAGAAGTTTTTGTTTGATTTTGTCCTGAACCGGAAAGCGATAAAATAGGCATTGGATTTGTTGTGCACAATACATCTTGCTTACTCTGGTAAAAGGTTGTGACTTTTGAAATACCTTGACATTGCTTTGAGGGTAATGCGCTGCTCTCAAGATGACACTGCATTGTAGTTTTGCTGCTTTGCCTGAGATCTGGAACATTTGAGCAAGTGCTAAGTGCTAAAGCTGATCCAGAACAAGAAGCCGACACTCCATCTGTGGAACACGGAATCTTCAGCTGGTATTTGGGAGGAAAGCTGTTCTTGGCTTCAGGGACAGTAGGGCTGCTGATAGAACCAGACGAGGTGCCAGATGTCCCACTCACATTGATAAGACAAAATGCTGGGCTAAGAGTTTTACCAAGTAACTGACTTGGATTTGACAACTGATGTATAAAGCTACCCTGAGGGTGGAGATTTTGCATGTTGACCTTTTGTGCAGGAACTGTGACAGAACCATACGTTGCGCAAGTTGACAGAGGTAATTGACTGACTAAACCATGCAGATTTCCATTGGCCCCTCCACTTCTGGGATCTGAAACACTGAGCATTTGCATATTATTCCCAGTGCGCTGTTTCTTCCTCTCTGATGGGATATGGAGGTCAGTGTGTTTTGTTGTTATTTTATCCCTGTCCATGTCTTCCTCCGTATGATTTTCAAAGCTGGTGTATGACACCTTAAGGTCACTTTGTAAGGTCAAAATGGAACAAGAAGTTAAATTTAGAGACATGGATCCATTGTCCTTCTGTTGGCTAATTTGTGTTTCAAGGCTTTGATCAGAATTCAGTGTGGTCTTTTTTGCTTTCAGTGTACAGTCTTTGTCGGTACTGTAGAGTTTTGTAAATGTCCCACCTCTGTAAGTGTGCCATTTTGTGTAGTCAAATTTTCGGGCTTTCTTCCTGTGGTTTCCCTTTATAGTTGGCTCTGTTCCAACATCAGTACTGTCTCCATTCGAGCTAAGGCTGCTAATACTACCTCTTTCAACTAGTGATACCTCTGCAGTAGGCAGACAATCTACTGCTACTTGCCTAACTAGTGAGCGATGACCTGGTGCTTGTTGGCCTGATGACCTTAATGGGTAAACATGTCCTGCACTACATCGTCTGCTAAGATTCAAATTCATTGTTCCATCAGTGGGTTTACCACCCATAGGAAAGGGTAAAGAACTGCTTCGTGTTAATGGTGCATGCTCCAACCCAGGGGAGTGCTGTGTAGGCGCAGGGCTGTGAATTGCCCTGCCTCCTCTGTCTTGATTTTGTGAGCTTGAGCTGTGCTTGCTGTTCTTTATCTCAAAATGGAAGGAGTCTTTATAAGTGTACGGCACAGGAAGATCAATGCTTCCTTGTTTTGACAATATCGTCTTTCTTGGCCGCACAGTTTCCAGTTGCTTATTATCCACCAGCACACTATTTTCATATATTAGTTTTGAAATCCTTTCTTCTAGCCTCTGCTTCTCCTGAATGGAAACCTTGCATTTAGGGTCAGAGGTCATCTCTGAGGGTGTCTGGGATGTGCCTGGTTCCTGTTGTTCCATAGTGGTTTCTGTCAATGATTCCATACTGGGATAATGCAAACTTGCTCCAGGACTGCAGGATGAATGATGCTCACTGCTGTCACTGAAGCCAGAGTCTGTGCTGTCGTGGCTTTGAGATTTTCCTCTGGACATGGGGGAATCCCACGGTTTGGGAAATAAAGCTTCTTGCCTCTGAAGAGGCATACGATTTTGAGTCAGCATTGTACATCCATCCTCACTCAGTGCACTTGTCTGCTGGATAGCAGGATTATTTTTCTCACCATCTGATAATTCCACAGTTTTTCTCAAATAATTTATGTTGTCTTGAAGCGCTGGTGTTGTGCTTAATCCAACAATGGCAGCATTGCGCAGTGCCCATTCTATAGACATTGTCTTGGTCTCTATAGAGTCTACCTGACTTGATATTGTCACGACAGGAAGAACTTCTTTGCCCCTCTTCATGTCAGCTGAATCTCCACCATTCATCTCACAGTTGTCCTTTGAACTCTCCGTGCTCTCCTGGCTGCTGAAGGTGCCTTTGTCAGATTCGCTGGAAAGGCGGGCATGAGCTTGTGTGCGTTTGTGTTTATAAAGGTTACTCTGCGTCTTGAAGGAAATGCCACAGGTAATGCAGGGATATGGTCGTTCTCCTGTGTGGCAACGAAGATGTTTCTCAAGCACACTGGGCTTCAGACAGTCCTTACCACACTGTGGGCAAATATGCTTCCCAAAAGACTTAGGTCTGCCCGAAGTTGCTGGAGCCACTAGCCTTTGTTGTTGCAAAACAGCCCCGCTGGCAATACGCAGTGTCAGAGAGGACAGAGTCGAGTTGCTGCACATCCTTGGAAGAAAAAGTGGCACAACCGTTGTATTCTGCAGGGCTCCAGGTTGGGCCGGAGGATATGGCTGCTGACCAGGGGCAGGAACGCTGTGGACATACATAGTCGTGAGAGGGGCCTTAACGCACGTCTCTTCCTCTCTCTGTGAAGATGCTGAACACTGAGGCTCGGTAGCTCTCACAAAGCTCTGCTTGCTAGTTGCCATGGTAACACTACCCTTGTGATGCTGGGAGATGAAGCTCACTAATTACCTAAAAAAAGAAATTTTCATTATTATTATTATTATTTAGCTTTTTATTATTATTTTTTATTAAGCCTGGACTCCAAGACTTCATCGAATTATTCCTCCTTCAAACTGAAATTGAATACAGATGAGAGGAAGCTAAAGAAAAAAAGATTTCCCACACATTTTACAAATCACCATTGTTTAAAAGGACTGAAAGGGTTAGAAACTACAAAGTGTGTATTAGAGCAAGCTTTCTAATCTGGACATCAAAAGAAAATTATATAGCAGCAGACAAAATAATGGTTGATTATTGATTTATTAAAAAAAAAAAAAAATCACTTAAGAGTATGTTTACATTTGGAAGCTATTGTCTTTTCTCTGTGCAGTTAATCATAGAAATATAAAAATGTGGTGAAGATACTTAATTAAGACTTTGATTTTATGTGTAGTGGGAATCGCATATTTAATGTGAATGCATGGTCAATATTTGCATATTGCAGAAGCACCAGAGGAGAATGAACAAAAAACGGTGGTGGAGGTAGAGTTATGACTCATTTCTAGAAACACGATAGCATCAAGGACCTCCTACCTAGACTAGGTTATTTTTGCATTTATGGAAACGTGAAGAAACTTTTATTTTTTTACATTAAAAATATAAAAATTACTAATCTTTTTTTCACTTACATTTTCTATTTTAGTTCTTGTAACATGATTGCAGATTTATGATGACGCTTGGCTTGTGGGGGTCCTTTAGACTTTAATACAGTCCTCTCTAAAATATCTAAGGTTTGTGGAAAGTTTGTCAATAATTTGTCACTGCCTTAAAAAGCTGACTCTACAGCTATGTTCAATAAACCTGATGCTGTTTAGTTGTTCACAGAACAGATATGATTGGACAAATGCAAATGGACAACTGACATTTTTTAATTATTGGAGAAGCCCAGGCTTTAAATGATTTGAACTAAAATAACATTACCTTCCATCCCTAGTTACTTGCAGAAAGAGTTAGATTTAAACAGTACAGTTCTTTGCATTGTTCACATCCCTTTACCTGTGCCCTGTCGTCTGTGTGTCACATCATTATGCTTATGAAAGATTCCTATCATGCTCATCAAAAGATACACAGAAGATCAGTTTGCATGGTCTAACATAGTGCAATGGGTCACTCACCAGAGCTGAGAACTTAAAGGTGACACAGCAGCAGCTGAAGATTGCCCAATTAAATCCAAAATGTGCAAAAAAAATCCAGCTTTGGAGCAGTGCGAGGTAAAATGAACAACAGAGTAACAGAGAGCATGTGACTGTGGCACCACAAAGGCCCTTGGTTCCTCTTCTCTCTTTAGTTTTCTTACAGCCGTTTCTGCTGCTGATGGAGGAAATACAAACGTCATTCATGCAAATGTGACTGGATGACGTTGACAACACAATGTAAAACGTATATGAGAGAGAGTGAAAGAGGAAGTGAGAAGACAATGTAAATACCAATAAAAACAAAGTTCAGGGTGCCAGCACTTTGAAAGAAATTAACCCAAACCAAAGTGAGGATCAAGCAGCAACATGGAGATCCAGAAAAAGAGACTAAATGAGATGGACACAGATAGGGAAGAGAGCAGATGGAGGGAGAGAGAGAGAGAGAGAGAGAGAGAAAGTGAGTCTGAGCTAGTAAGACGGAGACCGAGTGCAGCACATAACAACACAACTGAACTGAACTAAAAAAAAAAAAAAAAACTGTTAAAAAGAGGAAGTACTATGAACATGCAGACCCACCTCAAAAAGATCATTTTACCCACAAATGCACACACGCTGTTTTTGCTGCATGTACCTGACTTCTGTTTCTGGCGTTTCTCACTCCTCCAGTCACCCACACACCCACACACAAAGGAGGAGAAGTGTAACAGAATTTGTGTTGGTGTAACATTTGATGGTGTGAGTTTTTATTTATTTATTTCGTAAGACATGTTAGCAGCTACTCATCAAAAGTGGCTTGTGTCTGGCACCAAATGATCAGAGAGTACATTAGCTACCATCTGTGCTTTAAACTACAGCACAGCAATGGAGGGCTCATTATTTCCTGTAAACAAAAGCAAAAGATAAAGCAAATCCTCCAGAGGAATAAAATCTGATTCTGTTATCCTTCTGTGATACATTTTGTGTCCTTCACTATCTGCTTCTCATCTAATTGTATTTACAATATAAAAAACATGTAGAATGGCTAAATTATGTATATGATTGTTATATTAATACACAATATTGACAATGCAGGAAAGTTAGCAAAAGATCAAAACGAAAATGTGAAAAAGATACATTTGCACACCTGCAAAAGCCTGTAACTTACTCAAAATCTTTAGTTTGTCTCTCAAAAGCAAGTATTTATGTCAATGAACATATTAGTGCCATCATAATAAAATCTCCTTGTGTCATTGTTCACAAATAAGATGTTTTTAAGATGTTTAGTCATGTTGTCAATATAACAGTGCACACTGCTTGTGATGCCTAATGTAAACTATGTAAACAGTTTGGATGACAGTTACTGTACTGAAATGCAGAAGGCTGCAATTCTTATGTATATCCTTTCAAAGTCCAAAATTAACACATTACTGTATGAGGGATATTGATTGAAAGAGATAATTTCGAAATTTAAATTACTGTGCTATATTGAGGATATGGCTAATCTCTTTAGTCATTCTACGGCCATGACTGACAACATGGTCCACAATAGTGGCCCTTATCGTATAGATTTTAAAATCTTGTTAATTACTTATAAAGCCCTGAAATGCTTAGCTCCTCAGTACTTGAGCGAGCTCTTATCTCATTATAGTCCTCCACGTCTGCTGCGTTCTCAAAACTCTGGCCATTTGATAATACCTAGAATAACTAAATCTACTGCGGGTGGCAGATCTTT
>JAUCMU010000013.1:775974-788032 GCA_032275025.1 Enteromius treurensis | reverse complement strand
ATTATAATTTTTGAGTGAACTATCCCTTTAAATGACAAGCGGCAGCATGTTTAGTTCTGTCCCTTTAAGAGCTGCACGCATCTAATATACTGACACGTTTTTCTCTTGATTGTTCACTTTCACTTTAGACACAAGCAGCTGTGTTTAACGCTGTATTTTTGATAGTATTACCACAATCACATGTGATAAATATCTTAGTTCAGTAATTAGGCGTTATTTGACAGGCTTTTAGTGCACGCGCTTTAGGTGTAAGCGCTGGAAAAGCTCATCCGGACAGCACACAGATGAAATGTTTAATCAGCAAGACTTTAAAGTGAATCATGTACTTTTGTGATTGTGAATCAGTGCAGTGTGCGGCGAGTATAATTCTAGCAGTGAGTTTACACTGATGTGAATGTGTGTCACGTTGTACAGCATATTGAGACGGAGATGATAAAATAGCACGATACTACTATATTCCTTTAAAAGCGTATAGAATTTTTTTTATCGTCCATGATCAAACATTGTCAAATCGCCCACCCCTATTTCATGCAATCTAATATTTACAATGATAGACTGCCATTCAATTTGTGTGATTTTTTAGTAAAAAATACAAAATACAGTAATAGTGTGAAGTATTATTAGTTTTCTCTCTGTATAGACTCTATTCAAAAGAACAGCATTTATCTGAAATAGCAATCTTCTGTAACATTATAAATGCCTATACTGTCACTTCTGATGAATATTGTACATCCTTGTTTCATTAAAAATGTACCCTGATCTTTTACTCATTCATGTACATTTGTTTTTGCACTGTTAATGTACCACTTAGATTCAATCAAACTGTTACAGACTTCTATGCAAGCCTGTTTCTGCCACTGAATAACATTTTTTTAAAAAGGCCATTGCAACTTTTTATCTCAAATTTTTAACTTTTTTCAGTTACATATTATAAATTTTGAGTGGAAAAAAGATCTCAGAATTGTTTTTATATCTCACAGTTCAGACTTTAAATCTCGCAATTCCGACTTTATATTTCACAATTCCGACTTTATATTTCACAATTCCGACTTTATATTTCACAATTCCGACTTTATAACTCGCAATTCCGACTTTATATTTCACAATTCCGACTTTATATTTCGCAATTCCGACTTTATAACTCGCAATTCCGACTTTATAACTTGCAATTCCGACTATATCTCGCAATTCCGACTTTATAACTCGCAATTCTGACTTTATAACTCACAATTCTGACTTTATAACTCGCAATTCTGACTTTTTAACTCACAAATCTCGCAATTCTGACTTTATATCTCGCAATTCCGACTTTAGAACTCGCAATTCTGACTTTTTAACTCACAAATCTCGCAATTCTGACTTTATATCTCACAATTCCGACTTTATAACTCGCAATTCCGACTTTATATTTCACAATTCCGACTTTATATTTCGCAATTCTGACTTTATATCTCTCAATTCTGACTTTATATCTCGCAATTCTGACTTTATATCTCGCAATTCTGATATTATATCTCGCAATTCCGACTTTATATTTCGCAAATTCCGACTTTATATCTCGCAATTCCGACTTTATAACTCGCAATTCTGACTTTATAACTCGCAATTCTGACTTTTTAACTCACAAATCTCACAATTCCGACTTTATATCTCGCAATTCTGACTTTATATCTCACAATTCTGACTTTATATCTCGCAATTCTGACTTTATATCACGCAATTCTGACTTTATATCTCGCAATTCTGACTTTATATCACGCAATTCTGACTTTATTTCTCGCAATTCCGACTTTTTATCTCGCATTTACAACTTTATTTCTCGTGATTACGACTTCATTTCTCGCAATTATGAATTATATCTTGCAATTCTGACTGTATATCTCGCCTATTTTACTTTATTTCTCCCAGTTATGACTTGGTGAGAATGGCAGAAACAGCCTTCCATAGAATTCAGATTTTGTGATGTATCGTGTAGTGAACAATAATCAAAAGACGTATTTACGGGCAGCTTGGGCCTTCTGTTGTGATCCACCATGTCCAGCAGAGGGAAGGATTCGCGCAGCATGTCGATACTGACCACGTTTGTGAAGCCCACACTGATTCAGAGAGTCAAGAATTCATTTGACTCATGGATTAACCTAGAACTGATTATCACTGATTACAATCCACTTTTATTCACAAACAAATACAAGAGATTTGTGGGATTATGATAATCCTATTTCTTGTGGTAAGCTTGTAAATACTGTTGCATTCTAACGCGCTCACATCTAATGACATCAGAGGGACTGGAAAGAGACTCATAATCACACAGATCAGAGATAATGCTTAACGTCATGTGCATCCATGCTCAAATCCTTTCTGTAAAAAGCATCAGTTTTAGTCGTGTGATGCACTAACTGCTCAGTCTAGCCAGAAGCTAATGTCCTCTTCCATGAGGCTCTGTTCAAAATAGTGATTTGGCCAAAAATCCCACTGTGATTACGTTTACAAGCTACAGGCCATCTATATACTAAAACACAGCCATCTGAGCCACAGAGAAGAACCTGAAGGATACTTCTTGGCAATGTCGAGCACGGGACCTTGTCCTGACACCAGCACGTACTTGTCATGATATTTCTTGAACATTCTCAAAGGGCTGTGAGACATCATGACTTGGTCTTGCGATATCTACAAAGCAAAGAGCAAAGCAAAGAGATTATCATCCAAATCAATCAATTTCATCTGTATATAAAAGCTTTATGGTATGTACCATGTGACAACAATTGTATTTAGTAGACCTTTTTTAAATAACATTACAAAGAGGATTCATTAAGTCATTCATTTATTTGATCAGAATGGAGAGCAAACATATTGTGAAATTATTGCAATTTAAAATAATAGTTATCTATTTTAATATACTTTAAAATACAATGTATTTCCATGATGTTCAGCTGTATTTTCAGCCTCATACGAAATACTTCATACCGTGCGTATCTATATACACATAATAAATATACACAGCACACATATACATACATTAGCCAAAATTTGGATGTGGCAAGTGGATCAAAACCTTTCATTAAAATTGTCCTAAAAATGTAAAAACCAAAGTGCGTTCTTGTCTTAGGACAACTTTGATAAACATTTTTTTAATCCACTTCAAATGTAGACTACTGTAAAATGTAAACATACACTTTTATTTTGGATGCGATCATTCGTTTAATTGTTACAGACTTTAGCTGCTGGGAGTGAAGGTTAGGTGACAGCTGCTACACACACTTCCACAAACGTTCAGGCTCGGTTCTGCTGGTGTGAAGTGTAAATGTGGAAAGGTGACTCAACTTTTGGACAGTGCATTTTTAAAAGCCAAGATTTCTGTGTCGTGATTTGACCCCTTTAATGAAGTGTGTCAGAACTCACAGGAACACCCAGGATGTGAGACAGCTGATCTGCCTTCTTCTGTCGTAAACAGTTGCCAGCGTTTGTGACGAAGACGACCGGAACCACGAACTGTCCCTGTGCGTCCACCAGCTTCTGGAAAGCTCTCTTGGCTGCTGGGATGGGAGTCCTTCCTCGCACGAGAACGCCATCGATGTCAAACAGCAGCCCAAAGCTCGGCTCGGCCTGATGAAGACATTACAACATCAAGGACAAGAAAACATTTTAAAATACCTGTTTTCTAAGTGAATATATTTTAAAGGGTTACTCCATCCCAAAATGAAAATGCTGTCAACAATTACTTACCTTCCTGTCGTTCCAAACCCGTCAAAGCTTTGTCTTCAGAACACAATTTCAGATGAAAACCGGGAGGCTTGTGACTGTCTCACTGACTGCCAAACAATTACACTGTCAAGATCTAGAGAAGTATGAAAGACGTCGTCTGCACGCTCCATCTGCCATCAGTGCTTCAATCCGAATATGGGGAAACGAAGAAAATGCTTTTTGTATGGAAAAAATAACAATAATGCCTTGCATTCAGTAATTTGTCTCCTCTGTGTCTCTCCACGTCACCGTAGAGGCACTTTGGAGAATATCCCCTGGACACAAACTATGTATGCTCTTCTGTCAGCCACGATACACACGATTTGTGGCCCGGCTGACACAGAACAGTGTAGGTAGTGCATTCAGCTGATATTCTCCAAAATGCCGCTATAGTGACGCAGGAGACAAATGACTGAATAAAGTCAGGGTGGGGGTTTCCTTGGGTCCAAAAAGTATTCTTGTAGCTTCATAATATTCAGATTGAAGCGCTGATGGCAGATGGAGCGTGCTTTTATACTTCTCTAGATCTTGATAGTGTAATTGTTTAGCAGTCAATGAGACAGTCACAAGTCACGGTTTTTATCTTAAGACGAACAAAGCTTTTACAAGTTTCTTCCAACGACAAGTGATTAATGACAACATTTTCATTTTGGGCTGGAGTAACCTTATTTCTTTATATACAATATCATTACTCCAGTCTTCAGTGTCACATTCAGAAATCAAAACTCAAATGATTTTTCCTTTTTTATAAACTCAACTATTGTGTTCTCTTTTGGACTATATGTGTGTGTGTGTGTGTGTGTGTGTGTGTGTGTGTGTGTGTGTGTACATAAACTAAGAATTACACGACACACAATGGCAAAAATCTTGACGATCCTACACCAGGATTTTTTTCTCTTTCTAATGAATATTTCTTTGATTATAGGGTGAACATCTTGACGGGTGTCTTAAGACTCATTCACAGAGTGACACTATGACTAATGTGCGACGGTCACATTTAGTGAAATCCATTCATTTCATTTCAACAGGAACCCACACGATTCAGGTTTACCAGAGAAATATGAGAGAGAAATGACTCCTGTGACCCATCATCAGACAGATTCCTGACTCACAGGAAGGTTTTAGGGTGTCCTTGTTTCATGTTATATGTTAACAATAACAATTAATTTTGCAGGCAAATAACCGTAAGACAAGCCCTAATCTTTACCTTGACTATATAGTGAGTACATGTAGTTAACTAATTACCCAGTACTTAAATGTATAATTACACTGTAACAAGGATATGATTACGTACATCTAATTAATCAACACTATGTAATTACACATAAAGACAGAGCTATAATAACATTATTTAAGTCTGTAAAATAGCAAGTCAACTACACATAACCTCTGTCCAAGATTCTTCTTTCTAGATGGATATGATTACGCACAAGATAAGATGATGCTGCGTCACACTTGACCCCTGCTAGACATTAGTCCCTGGTTTTGTCGTAACTTGTTTCCTGTCTGCGTTCACTTGAGGATTACGACCGCTTCAGCTCAATCTGTTCAAATAAAACAGCTGCACTTGCCCTCAGGGAGCTCCTGTGTTTTTCTGTCTGTAAAAATCCATGGATGTCACTCGGCTTGTGTTTGACACAGAGGCTAGAAACTAATCCAGTCACACACACATCTTCAGTACGTATAGGGAAGAGGTTCAGCCTCACTGTGTGCGTGCATGGTTCACTAGAAACTAACTGCAGTGAGAAATAAAAAAACTACATTTGTCATGTACTGTATACAAAAAAACACTCAACTTCTAGTTACTTTTAGTTAACTTCAACTTTAGCTATTTCAGTACATCAATAATTGTTTTTTTTTTAATAAATGTTTCCTAAAATGTCTGAAATATTAATACACAAATAAGGCATAAATAAAAACGTAGTGTTAACTTTATTTCATTTCATTTTATTTTTTGTTTACTTTACTTTAGTTTAGTTAAGTTAACTATAAGAGCCCTGAGTCAGTTATGATCAGCATCGGGAAGGTTGCTTAGGAAACAGATTACATGTTACTCTATTCAGGATGAAGAAATTGTACATAATTGAAGTGAGATTTAATATTTTCTAAACTAACCAAACCCACAAAAAAAAAAACTGTTCCTAGCGAGTGTAAGCACTGAGTTTAGTTACCAGGATGAGTCGGTTAGTAGCTTTTACCAGTGGTTATCAGGGAATAATAGATGCACCTGAATGTCACAACCAATCAGAATCAAGCATTTCACAGAGCCATGTAATCATTTCATTTAAAGCACAGCCACCACAAAATCAGGCTAAGCACCTCTGATTTTCTTTGAGATCATTCTGAGGTTACATACTGATTTGAAATCATAACAAGAAACAGTCTTTATAACAAGAAACACTGGCATCTAACAACGGCATGGGAAAAACAACAACTAAGAGTTATTGAATAAGCATGCGTCCTAAACTCTATTTATTACATATCATTTATAACATTGATGTGGTGTGTGTGTGAGAGTGTGTAAATTCAGATGTAACTCCCTTTGGAATCTTTAAAAATTTCAAAAGTAACTGTAATTTAAATACACATGTTCTTAGTAACTGTAACAAATTACCGTTGCATTTGTTTTGTAATTAAACGATGTAATTCTGTTACTCCAAAACACTGATTATGATCGAATGCTATATATTTCAGCAGTTTTGAGCACATTTGCTTTCGTTAGATTGGGTTATGCTAAACACTGATCTGTGATTAGTACTAGATTAATTGTTAATGGGTCTCTAAAAAACAGAACTCAATGGTAATTTACAGTATTGTTTGAATAATTATCCATATATTTGCCATTTATTTACTGAGATGTATGAGACATACACATCACAAATAAACTTTGCATAAATATCATGACATAAATGATAATTCATGTTTTGTATTTTATCAATCAGACAGAAAATAATCGCTCATTGATAACAAAGAGCAGCATTATCAGATTACTATATTAATGTATTATGTATTAATATAAGTATATGCATGCTGAAAAGGACTGTTCCAGCCCAGTTATAACAGTGTCATGTCACGTAAAGAATATCGTTTTCCTAATTAAACAGCGCTAACTCCCGATATCCGCCCGGATCGATAACTGCTCAGTTCCTGGACACTGTGTGCTCAACACACGCTCCCTCTGCAGTGACAGGAACACTCACATCCACTAAAGGAACCGAGAACTCACGGGGAACATGAAAGAAGAGAGTTCGTGTCGGTATTAACCAGATCCCCTTCGAGGAGAGGCACTCACGAAACCAGCGCCGAGCGCGCGCCCGAGTTTGCTGGAGACGCGCACTAACAATGGATCCAGCGGTTCTCGAGCAAACATCACATGAGACTGATGCAGATGTAGGAATGTAAACACGTCCTGTACCTTACTGCACACCCCGCGCCGCCCGCAGCCCGCCGTCCTCCGCAGCGCGTTTCTAAAGGCATTCATCTCGACGCGACGCGTTCCGATCCGCTTTCGACTGCGTCCAGTATCTCCATGAGCTTTTGTAGCGGTGCGATGTGACGCCAGAGAGGAGGTGGTCCCAATCCTCCGACAGATCGAGTCAGGAAACACGCACGCTTTCGAGACGGAGGACGTGGGAATGCGACACCTCCGTCCGCGCGCAGCCTGACGTCACCGGACACCGGCAGACTCCCTTTAAAACTCGTGACGTGTTTACAGAAAGCTAACGGTAGTTCGTTAGAGCGAACGGCCCGGGTGATCGGGAGAGGGAGGGTGTTCGAATCGACACAAAGCGTACTACCGCGGCAGATGGAGAAGTGCGCTACTAGTGACGTCACCCGCACACACGGGCCACCAGAACACGTGATTCTAAAACTAAAGAATCCCTTCTTAACAGTTCTGCAGAGGAAAAAATAAATAAATAATTATGACGACAGCTTTTTTTATTATTTCTTTAAGGGTGACACTGGGCCACAAGACTAGTCTTGAGGGAAATTGAGATCAATATTGTCCTGTTTAAAAATCTGGAATTTGAGGGTGCAAAAAGAAAAGTTCTTACCAACTCATATTGCTTAACAAAAATTAAGTTTTGATATATTTACAGCAAAAAAAACATACAAAGTATATTCATGTAACATGATCTTAGCTTATAATGATTTATAGAATACAAGAAAAAATTATCATTTTGAGTCATACTAATATACCCGTGCGGCTGATGACTGCTTCATTTATTAATTACTGCTAGCTTAATTGTTTAATGCAGAAATGATCAGCACCTCTAAAAAACAACTACTACTCCTGCTATTAAGGTGTTTTACCTTTATACAGCTGTAAGATACAGCACAAGGTGAAGCCCTAAACCTGCAGGAAAACTGGTAAGAGCCTGTAAACCGAAAGGAAAAAGGTCCAGAGTAAATAAATCAGCAGCTGAAGTAGGATGTGCTTTGATTATTAACAGCAGCAGAAGCCTGTGTTACGTTCTCTACCCTGCAGAAAAAGGAAGGATATTAGATTTAGCTGATGGTGTAAATGTGACTGTGGTTTATTTGCCTGGTCACATGAACCAGACTGTCTCTCATCAGAGGACCTCCATTAAACTGCGCTAGGGACTTTAGTGCAGATGAATGTACAGGGCAACATATTAGTACGAAAAGTTCTGTAAAAACAAAAAAAACAAAAAGCAGTTTATTTGTCCGAGGGAACATAGTATACAAAATATTTACAGATATTTCTGCACAGCACTTCTTGAAGGATGAACAAAAGTAATTTTTCCCATTTTCAGAAGACAATTTTTAAAAAACAGCTCATAGTTAAATGCAATACACAATCAGCTCATCTTTTAATGACTGCTGAACAATAACCAGTCATAATAGGATCATACTGACCCCTTCAAATCGGTTCAGCTTTGGTGTGCACATTGACGTTTCTACACACGTTTACCACCACATCCAGTCGGTTTCTTCTACAGCCCATGAGCAGGAATAACATCAGCGTTTACATGAAGATTCATGGCCGTGTAAAACTGTACACTCAACACCGGGATATAAAGCCACTATAAACCCAGTAACGCTTTGGCCTCTTCACTCTGTGCCATCAAACTCTCACTGGCGTATTTCTGCAGCAGCTCCATCTTCTTCCGTCGCACCAGGGCCTCCTCAATCTGTGAGACACAACGACACTGCTTTAACTGATTTATAGTTCTTAAACGTTACCATTTATTCACAGGGGTCTGGAAGGACACAAGGGCAAGCACACTGGAGGATCATGGGCTCTCGAAACCAAAACCAACTGAACTGGGCTGAAAGTGAAACAAACCTCCTTCTGCGTGGGAACAGGAACATGAGCGATGAACGACTGTGAACCATCCTCTCCCTCCATCTGGTCTCCCGCTTCGTCATCAGCCTGCGCAAAATATAGGAGAAAAATGAGCCGTGACGCAGTGTGGGACAGGAAGTGAATTATACAGAGCGGTGCGCTTAGAAACCATCACCTCTTCGTCTCTGACAGCGTAAATATATTCCTCCTCCTCTTCAGGCTCTTTCACACCTCCGCCAGCAGCTAATCGAGCCTCTTTGTCTGCTTTCCATTTCTCAACGGCCTCTGCTATGACTGCAGAAAACACAGATCAGGGTAAACACTCACACACGAGGGCAGAAACATACGCCATATATACAGGACGCTGGATTCTAGAGGGTACGACCGGTTTAAAGTACAGACGAACACGCCGGTCATGTGACGCGAGAGACGGTCAGCTGCACAGTGATGCTCCTCATCAAACCTCTAGCATGTGCTTTAACACACACTGATGGGAAACACATGTCAGCAAATGCTATCAGCACACAAAGACACGACTGTAGCACAGCGTACACACACACACACACACAGTCATGTTCATCTGAGCACACAAACACTCTCCAACACTGATTCAGAGATGATTCACTGCGGGCTCCAACAGCTGTTCCACAGATGTGCAGTCATTCACTATAAACAACACACTTTTAACATATAATGATAATAACACACAATCACATTAACATTTCAATGAGTCACTTGAGCTCTGAAGAGAATTAAATGACCGTTGCATGTATCGTGTGTGTTTGATTTATAGATCAGCATCATAATCAACTCGCTGTTTATTGGTAGAGGAGTACTAGTCTATGGCATGTTCTGTATGTATGCAAATCTTTTACAAATACTTACATGTATGAACATTTCTATATTTATTTTCATATAAATGGCATCATGTATATACTGTTAACAATTCCAGAGGTCAAACGGTTCCTGTAGTTCTTCATCAGTTTTGCACACACTCCTCCATACAGTTCTTCTCTAGATCTATCAGGTTTCGGGTCTGTCCCTGAGTTTCAGCTCCCTCCAAAGATTTTCAAGTGGATTTAGGTCTGGAGACTGGCTGGAGACTCCAGAACCTTGATATGCTTCTTACGGAGCCACTCCTTGGTTTTCCTGGCTGTGTGCTTTCGGTCATTGTCATGTTGGAAGACCCAGCCACGACCCATCTTTAATGCTCTGACTGAGGGGAGGAGGTTTTGCCCAATATGTCACATCCTCTCTTTAAAACAGTGCAGTCGTCCTGTCCCCTGTGCAGAAAAACACCCCAGAGCATGATGCTTCACTGTAGGTATGGTATTATTGGGATGATACTCATCATTCCTCTTCCTCCAAACGGCGAAAGGAGTTAAGACCAAAAAGTTCTACTTTGGTCTCATCTGACCACAGGACTTTCTCCCATAACCCCTCTGGATCATGCTGGACTATTTAAAAGCAAAATAACAGGTCTTTGACAGTCACAAATCTGGCTGATAAGCAAGTGATCAAATACTTATTTCACACAGTGGAAATGCATCTATGCTGAAGTATTGTATATTGTAGACCCCTCCATGATTTCTAAGTAAGAGAACTTGCAAAATTATAGGGTGATCAAATACTTATTGACATCACTGATATATATATATATATTTTTTTAATTTTTTTTAATTACGAACACACGTTTCAAACCTGAAACTTAATTTGAATGATGAATTTCAATGCACTAGAACAAACCTCCAGAGGTGAGTGCACTGTGGAAATTGTCTTTATGGCTTAGTGTCTGTCATGAATTATACAGTGTTTGCACCTCACTCTCTTAAGCATGTACATTTTGCATTACTCAAAGCTGTTCTGCATCTTCAGATACATATGTCGGATCTCTGAGCAGCTGCTCCATCGCTTGTCATTAACATCAATGTCAGTATCTTGATGCAGAGTTAAAGGAACATCTGCAAAATAGACACAGATAAGGTCTTTGCCAAACATTTAGCACAGATTAGCCATTTAAAGATCACATTAGCTCAGTATCAAGACAGCGCTGGCCAGACATATGCTGTGTTAAGAATTCATTATTGTATTTATTATTCAGGTTTGACATGAATAATTAACACTTTGATGGCACATATGAAGATGAACATACAGTATAGCATTCAGCAGATCTATACTGCTGCACACCTGTGCTGTGCAATGTTAATAAATAAATGTAAAATGTAGAAAATATTTATTCAATATTTTTAAAAAATATGTTTTCTAATTTCTCTCTTTTTCTCTCTCACACACACATTCAATTTTTTTTTTTACTGTATATGTATAAATACAGTGATTTATTTAGTTGCAATTTAGTTTTTTTGTTTTATTTTTACATATATATATATTTAAATGTTTAATCAGTATATTAAATATGTGTTTATTACCATTTTGAACAAATAGGATGTGTTTTCTTCGACCAATAATAATGCATTATACATTCTGCTGCTGATCATTTGTGTTGTTGAATTTCTTAGAAATGGTGCTGGACCAACAGGAAGTTGCTGGGCATCTTGAAGAGGATGTCAGGAAGAAGGTCAAAGAGGCTCTTTTGAAGCAGCACCATCATCAGAACCAGAAGAAGCTAGCCAATCGAATTCCCATCGTCCGTTCCTTCGCAGACATCGGCAAGAGGCAGTCCGAGACAAATTGCGTGGATAAAAATGGTATTCATTTGCCTTTGCATTGAAAATATTAGAGTTTTCAGATTTGATTATGCAAATGACATCAAAACCATAAGGTTAAAAGTTTTGGTCCAGTAGATGATTATGAACTATTTCTGATATGAGCAAGGAGGTATTCAGTTGATCAAAAGTGACAATAAAACATGGTTAATGTCTTTATAAAAGGAGTCATACAAAGTAAATTTTCCACAAGCCAATATGACTTTTTTAGGGTCTTAATGGAAAGTTTGTAATATAGTTTGTTTAAAAATTTCTCAAAGATAGTTTAAAAAAACACAAATTT
>JAUCMU010000013.1:735493-757141 GCA_032275025.1 Enteromius treurensis | reverse complement strand
CACCACCGCCTCAGAGAGGACTAACACACACACACACACACACCACCGCCTCAGAGAGGACTAACACACACACACACACACACCACCGCCTCAGAGAGGACTAACACACACACACACACACACCACCGCCTCAGAGAGGACTAACACACACACACACCAAACTCTCAAGCTATATTATTATTATTATATTCTATCTGTCCGTCTTTTTAAGAATAATACAAACAAAACAAATTAAAACACACACACTTTTTATCTATCAACTGCATGTTTATTCTCTAACACTAGATGTCTTTTTTTCTATTCTATTTAGTTGTTTTCTAAAACAAATAAAGTAAAACCCCTTTGCTATGTGTAGTGTGTGAAGCTGAGACTCTTTACACTGTTTACATGTTCTGCTTTATTGGGTGTCATCAACAGAATAATTGGCATCTGAGAAGTATTAATAAAACGACATATTACTTTATGTTATCATAAAGTTAGCTGCTACTAAGAGCTAATTTGTGTTAAGTCCAACATTTATCCGTGTCCCCCCCAAACTGATAATATCCAGGGTTTAGTGAGACAGGCAGCGCATGCACGACTGACCGGTGTGCTCCTGTAACTCACCTGCACCTGTCTCCATACGCACACACGCCTCTCTGGTAATATTTACAGATAGTCGAAGGCTTGCTCGTGGCCAGATCATGCGAGAACATGCACCTGCTGCCCTCCCGACAGACCCCGTGGAGGAAATACCTGCAGACAGACGAGGATGAGCACACCTGACTGATCGAGACACGGCACACAGCTGCTTTATTCATTACATCTGAAGAATAATGGTGTGAGTGTCCGAGGCTTGCTGTGGCATCTGCACCATTTTCTGTCGCGTTAAAGTGATGCTGGCGCTATCAAAGAGCTTATGTACCACAGATGCGCTAGCGGCTAACGTTATATCACGAGGCTTGCGCTTCTCTTTACCTGCAGGTCACTTGTTTCGTTGACATGTTTCATCCGGCTGCGAATGTGATGTTTTGTCGGTAAAACGTTACCGTCTCCACTGTTCTGTGCAACCTGAAAATATCGCCGGCTACATCGCGGCGCCGCCGATCTTTGCTTCCGCCGGGTGACGCCATGGGCGACTCGTTTCCGCGAATCGGTTCTTTTAAACTCATAACTCTGCGGCCCAGCGTGCACACTCTCCCAGCTAAATTGCACGTGATATTTGTCATTTTCAATACTGATTAGGGCAGATAGGCTGGATAGTATGCACACACGCAGGGCTAGCACACTGATATTCCGTGTGTAATCTAGGAGCCGGTTCCACTGATTCACTTAAATGAATGATTCGTGGATCGCTTCTTCCGCCTGACGAACGAAGACGAACCGGCTTGCTTCCACTACAGACGTGTATTATGACAAGAGCTGGAAATGAATTGAATGACAAACATCGACTGAACCACACAACGGATTCAGTTGTGGAAAGATATAGAATGTTTGAGAAATTATCGTCTTATGGTAGTTTTATAGCTGCCCTCGCTGAAGGACTCGTGTTCTCGCGCCCCCTGCTGGAGCGCTTCTGACGTCACCAGCGGGGTGAAACCGAAACCGATCTGAGATCAGACTCCGGTAACACTACCTCAGCACTGATGGAGAAAACCCTGATCAAATACACACACTGCGGAAGACACTTTTACGGCTTCTCATGGCCAGACGGGCCGTGTTTGAGGCGCCAGTGCCCGGTGTGTCAGCAGACTCTCAGGCTCGGTCTTCTGGACGCACCGGTCGCGCTCCCGTGTCCCTTCCGGAGTGGACACACGGTCCCATGCGCGTTCCTGATAGGATCTGTGCACGGACCCTCACACCTCGGGTGAGTTCATCACTCTGCGTGGATGCATTAAATTGGCCATGAGTGACAGTAAAGGCATGTATAATGTTACAAAAACATATATTTCAAATAAAAGTTATTATGAATGTTTTATTTATCTGTGAAAGCTGAAGAATAAGTTAAATTACAGTTTCCACAAACATACTGCTCAGCACAACTGTTCAGAACACTGATAACAATCAGAAATGTGTCTTGAGCAGCATGTTAGACTGATTTCTGAAGGATCACGTGACACTGGAGACCGATTAATTCACTGCAATAAAATAAATGCTAACAGATGTTCACATTATAAACAGTTATTTTGAAGTAACCTGACATCATCCAGATCTGAGTTCTTCTCATAATTCATAGCCAATAGACTGTGATTATGAGAGAGGTATGTATCATTGCTCTAACACTGTTCTGTGTTTATTCGGCAGTGAAGGGCAGGACACAGAGATGCACGTAGGGCTGTCGGACTCACAAGGTACGCTCCAACAGTGGTCATCACACTGTCTGTCGTGGTGCTGTGTTTCAGCTGTGCTTTGTGTCTGCAGGTCTGGTCTATAACTACACGCTGTTGGGGGTCCGGAGGGACGAGCGTGGCTGGGAACACTGTGTCTGCATACAGCTTTGCCCAGCGTGGAGACAGCAGCTCAGGGAATCATGGGATAAAGAGCTGGAGCGCTTCTCTGCTCTGGCGCAGTGGGCCCCAGAGCGGTACGGCAGTCCTCACACAATCAGATGATCCTCAGCATGCCGAAGGTGTCCAGAAGCTCATGTTTGTTCACCCGCAGGTTTGCTGAGGAGAGGGAGTTTGGGTCGTGCTGCTATGGATTCGCTCTGACCTTCATAAACCACATGCGCTCGCTGGACGGGAAGGTGTCTCTGAGCCGAGACGAGTTCACAGGATCTCACGTCGCACCCAGGATGAAGACGGCGTCGCTCTACATCAGCATCTATCATGCTGTGTTACAGCATGGATTTTTCATCGCTGATCCTCCGCTTCACACTTCTTCCTGAAACTCATCATCCTGTCGAACATAAAGAGTTCAGAAACAAACACCAAATACACAAAATAATCTTCTTAGCAACATCATACGACCGCTTTAAAGTGACTTCAGACAGATGCAGCTGCATTCTGTTACTCCACACTCCATATTTAGTCAAATATGTTGATTTCAGCTACTTTTGTCACATTATATGCCAGGGCACAATATATTCAGAAATGGAAAATAATTTATTTTTATTTTTTATTGTTATAACGTGAAGCACAGTCATATATTAAGGGATATCCACTGCTATGGGAATATAGTGGAGTCACTGATTGTGAATAATACTGTATAAAATCATATCACCGGCACACAGACATGGAAAATGTATGTTCTATGCAAACCTGATATGTATATATTTTTAATTTCCATGTCATTTATGTTTAATTAAAGTATAATTGCCATTTTAATTGCATCTACAAAATAGCGGATTACTCAGTAAATATACCTCATAACATTTCCTATTTTGTCTTTCCTCACTATTCATGTTTATCTGTTTATTTTGTTCATGTTTATTCATGTTTATTTTGATAATAGTGTATGTATATTACCTATTGTAAATTGTCTATTTTGTATTGTCTTCATATCCATCACTTATCCATAGTACCTCTTACACTGTATGTATGCATAATGATGGACGTCCTTGTTGCATGTCTAGAGAGCATAACATCTACCGGAGTCAAATTCCTTGTATATGCAAGTATACTTGGCCAATAAAACTAATTCTGATTCTGATTATCTTTTTTCAGAGAAGTTCTAGATCCTATCCTCCTTTTTCCTCGACGCAGAAGTAAGTCTATGGGTGAGACTTCTGTTTTGTACGGCTAAAAACAGCTGGACGGGGATTAGACCGGAAACTAGACCCATAGAATTTTCACGTCAGGAAAAAGGTAAATAGAAGAGCAAATAGACCTTCCTATTTTCTATTCTATTCAAAAGCTTTCACTAAATGGCACAACCATTTCAAAATATACTAATATGTGCCTTTAAAGGGAAAAAGCTGCTCACCCTCCGGGCCGTTCAAGATGTAGGTGACTTTTTGCAAGTTCAGTGGATCAGTAAAGAAGATTTTTAGCTGGCGATTCATGAAATTCAAGTCAATCTTGAGAATCAAAAAAGCAAATACAAGCAACAGAACCTGACGATACATTACGGTCTTATGAAGAGAAACAATCAGTCTGTACAACTCCGCTCTCAAACGAAGCTCATGAATTATTGGCGCACGTGTGAGCAGTCGTCTGTGGCGTGATGTGTTTAAAGGATGACACACGTGTGGATCAGTTACTCGTGACAGACTGTACACCTGTAAATACAGGCTTTCAACAAACACTTGCTTTGAGTTGCAGTGGCACACCTGATACATATCCCATGTACTCTCAATTAGTTCAGTCAAGTCATCAAACCAGCATAAATATAAGTTTTGGATCAAATGTTATTACTAAGCTTACTCATCTTGTGTCTGTTTCAGTTATGTATGTAGGCATGTGAATGGTTGTCATTTATGGTGTGAGGTCCATTTTTCTTGTGAATCCTGGTTTTCAACTGTAAATCAAATGCCGTTTTGTGGTCTACTACATGAAAGAAGGCCATTATAACATGCGCATGAAAAGTGTATAAACATTAGACACATCTGCGGGGCACCACTGAACATTGGACCTCGAGGTTGATCTGGGTAAAGAAGAACCACGCCCTACAGTTTCCTGATGAATTCCTGAAGGTGAATTTCTATTGTAACTATGGACTACACTGACAAGAGACATGAAGCTTGGATCACACTAGTGACGCTTTTGAGAGAAAACCGATTTTACAGTAAATGTTTCAGCGTATGCTGTTTTTTTCCCCAGCAGGGTTGTTTTATCATTTATTGTTTTATCATAACTTTTCTGAACACATTTAACTTTTGCTTCACAGAATTTTTTTTTGACACAGTCTTTAAGAGGGGCCCCCACTCTGCTCTAAATGTGTGCAAGTATATAGGGCTCCTGAACCCCTAAATGCCCTGGTTGTGCGTGTCTGTTTGTCTTCACTTGCCTGATGAACATTAATGAAGCTGCAAACAGATCCTTCTTTTCCACAGGTGTAGTGTTTTCTGAAACCGGATCGGCCCATGACACACAGCAGCTGCTCGCTGGACTCGCTCAGACAGACGGTCTCTGCTCTCCAGATGGATCACAAGAGCGTCATCAGATTCAGTCACTGTGACAAGGACATCTACTGCTTCTTTGTGCCGGATCAGTGTCCCGAGTGTGGCGTGAGCTTCAGTGGGAAGCGGCTGGAGGAGGCACCGGTCAGCGTCCCGAGCCCCTTCAGTAATGGACACAAAGAACCCTGCGCGTTCCTGGTCTCCTCCAGCGAGGAGGGAGCGCTCAGGTAAGACCTCACTCAGCTCAGGAAGAAACGAGCTGGTGAACATTACACTGAGCTGTGCTTGGTTTTCTCAGGGACTTCGATGGCAGATCTGATCTACACACAGGAATCACCAACACAAACGGTAGGCTACTGTAGACTCCAGTCATTCTGACACGAATAAGAATGTACAACTACATTACCATAGGAGACAGACCAAAAGGAGGAGAACACTAAAAATGGTTTAAAGTCAGTTATTTCTGTCTTTTGCTGTCAGTATCTTGGAGATGATGTTCTCCCAGGTTCTTCTGGGTTGAGTCAGACTGAGGATGATCAGATCAGGCTAAAACCTCACTGGATTATTAGAGTTAAGGTCAATGAATGAACGTTTGGAAATGTAAGCTGATATTTCCTACTGACACACTACCGCAGTGTTCTAGTATTTAATTATATCTAGCTATATGTGCTTTCACAGTTAGAGCTTAAACTGCTTTTCTAAGAAATATGAGTAAGCGTTTAATTTACAGCAAACATGTATTTCCAGAAGTGCCTGTAGTGGATGGTTTCTCATGCTGTCCTGTAATGTCTAAACTCTCAGTTTCACAGACAGGGCTTAGCCTAAACCAGGATTAGGCCATTTAAGTCATTTTATAAACACGCCTGAAAAAAGCATGACTGGTGTGCATCTCAGAACCAAACGAAGGCACTGACATGTTTTAGGATCAGTCAATGCAAGTTTCTTTCAGTTGAAACAGCTCCGATTTATATTTAGTCTAGGACTAGGCTCAAGCCTGGTCTGTGAAACCGGGGGTCAGTGTATTAAAGCGAGTTTCCTGTACCCACAGATGTTTTTACAGTAAATTTAACAGTCTTGTTTTAGCTCGAGTGCATGCATTTCTTCAGTTTTCTCAGACTTTTGCTAAAAACCGAAACCAAACTTAAATAAAACAAGTGTTAACTGGGAGAAAATATTAAATCTCTGGTACCGCTTTATATTAGGTGGCCTTAACTATGATAACCTGCCCATACCACCAAACCTGTCCCTAACCTGACCCATATCCCAACTTAAGAGTTTTGCAATACAGTATGAACACAATAAGTACAGTAAACCTTCGGATGCAAGTTCACAGTAGTTAAGGCAGCCTAATATAAAGGGTGACCAAATCATTTTATTTTAGCTTAAAAATAAAAAAGGTTGCAGAAAGGCTGCTTTTGCTCGTTTTGTCGTTTAAACGTGTCTGCTGTTGTGCACACAGGAGTAGTGTATAATTACACCCGGGCGGGTGTCCAGCGAGAGCTCGAGGGCTGGGAGCGCTGTCTCTGTGTGCCGCTGGTCCAGCCTGACATGTTCAGTCTGATGAGCCAGTGGGACCAGTATCTGGAGAAGTTCTCCTCCGTTCAGACCTGGGACCCGTCCTGGCAAAGGTGAGCCAACGCATCCACCGAGGCTGACCCGGCATCCAGAGGGTTCTTAAACGCGCTTGCTTTGTTTTTCAGCTTTAACGAGGAAAGCCACAACTGCTACAGCTACTCTCTGATGTTCATCAACTGTGTTCTGGCCACGCAGTCGAAGCGAGCGCTGAGCAAAGATGAGTTCACACGCTCCTTTGTGCTCCCGCGGATCAAACGGGCTTCCAAGTACATGATGCTGTGCCGGGAGATCTCCCAGAACCACTTCTACATCGTCGACAGTCTGCGCAGAAACTCACACGAGGGTCCGAGCGAGGACATCTGAGACCCTCCTAATCTGACTTTCCTCAGTCCCTTACACATCTTGCATCAAGGTGAAGGAACGAGCCGTCAATCTGTATTCTCATCCACTAAAATAACACCTTTTCAGATGTTTTGCTTTATATCTATGTCTCCAGAGCACAGAATCAGTTATTCATTTTCCTTGTATGCCAAAAATCATTAGGATATAAAGTAAAGATCATGTTCATGAAGATATTTAGTCAATTTCCTTCTGTAAATATATCAGAACTACATTTCTGATTAGCATTGCTAAGAACTTTATTGGACATTTTTTGCACCCTCACACCAGACATCAATGGAAAGATTGTTTATGGATGTGTATCTCTCAGTTTAAATAAACGGACCTTTATGACTGGTTTTGTGCTCCAGGGTCACATTTAATCATTTAGACTAGACTTTTATTCAAAGCGACTTACAAACGAGGACAACATCAAGCAATCAAAGCCAAGAAAAGAGCAATGATATGCAGGAGCTATAAGAAGTACACTAGTCACGGATGTTTTTATTTTAACAACTACAAAGAAAACAGGCCTAGACAGCACAGAAATACAGACGAGAATGCTAGGGTTGAAAAGAACAGAAGAATTGAGTTAGTGTTAGAGGATTATTTTGAAATGAAAAGACACAGAACAGAGAACAGTAGTATTAGAAGAAGAAAGTATCGTAAAGAGTGCAAGTGTTAAAGGATCAGGGGTGATTTTTATGGCTTTTATAAACAGAAGAGAAATGGAATAGAGAGTGAGGGTCAAGCATGTTTTATTAAACACAGAATATGATTTAGCCCAGGATTTGATTGTTCTGTTCACCATGACTCTCCTCGTATGTGTGTGTATTTATTACTGAACACTCTTTGTCTTGCGTCTTTAAACATGGAAAAATAAATAGCAGCTCAATCTTGTGAAGCAAAGTAAACATGGAAAAGGAATGTTAGATCTCGTCCTGCTCGGTCCGCTCTCTTGAGGAGACCCATCTGCTCACGATGACCTCCTGCAACACACAGAACAACAGTCCAGACCAGACCAGCCCAGCTCAGAAAGATCTCCGGACACAGAGTCGTACCTGCAGAGTGAAGCGCTTCAGACACTCGGGAGAGGACAGCATGTGTTCGCTCAGGTCTGACGGAGGGATGACCAGACACAGCATCAGCTCCTGCACACACGACACATCCACGTTCATTCTGTGTCACGTGACCACCAAACACATGTGATAATGTCAGTAATATCATTAAACAGGATTTTTTTTAATAACAAAGGTTAGGGGGTTGAAGATATTTCTGCATGAATATTTAGAGATGTTTCATCCTCTTTACACTCACAGAATCACTCGTATGTATCAATAAACCTTCTCTAATGATGCCGTTGTTGAACTGTTCTTCTTGCCTAAAAAGGTGTTTATAAAGATGTTTCTAGAGAGACAGTTTCGTACAGTGTAGGCCAAAATGATGAGAACACTAAAAATGTTTTTCCTGTCTCTTGCATGGGGAAAATACTAGCGCTGTAATCATTTTGGCCTCCCCTGTATATATGCAGTCTCCATGTATTGTCCATGCTTTGGTATGAACACAGCGTCACACCTTCGAGACGTTCCCCGTGATTCTGCTGAGAGCTGCCAGGGATTTCCAGCTGAAGGGCCGCAGAGACGCGTCACACCGGTCCACCACCACCGAATAACTGAACACACACTCACAGAGTCAGATGAAAACACTGCATGAACTGGGCTCTCCATTTATGATTGCATGTTGCTGATAAATGGAGATGGAACAAGACAAATATATATGCATCATTACAGAAAAAAAACAGTTTTTCAAAGCAGCCGACTGATTCAGAACAAACCTTGCATGATAAAAAGGCGGTCCTTTCCGGTAGAGCACTAGAAAAGAGAGAAGCGCAGGATCAGCGCTGGAACAGATGAGGAGTCCAGAAAACAAACGAGCTGCGAGAGTCGTGTGTCTTGAAGTTCACAGCCAAGACTCAGACTCAAGAGATCAGGGTGCGAGGAAAGCAATGCTTAATACGCCTGAATAATTCAGCTGTCCTCCTCCAGCGTTACTGACACTGCTTGGAAAATCTCCCTTACCCGCTGGACTCTGTTAAAGCAGGGTCAGGCCTAAATGTTTCAGCAGGACAGACCATAAACACCAGCGCTCTGGAGAAATACTGCCGAAAGCTCAGATCAGACGAGAGTGCTGAAAACTGAAAACATCGCCGGGCTATTCTTCTGTTAGAGTTTACAGAGCGGTTTTCATACAGGCAAACACTCTCACTCTTGAGGGACTCTGGTAACACTTTCTGTAGAATACATTTATAAAGGGAGAGGGCTATAATGCATGCGAATTATTCACAGCGTGCATTGTAATATCTCGTCAATAATTATAATATGTGTCACACTGAACCGGTAAGTGTTATAATGTATCAACTGTGGCTATTGATGAAATACAATGCATTATAAGATTCATTAAAAACACATCATTACTGCTTTTATAATGCATCGTACATAAAGGATTGAGTGTTACCAGTCTTTTTTTTTAAGGTGTAGAAACTGGCCATATTTGGCCTTAAATGCATACTTGTGATATTAACTAAGCACATGTACTACTATGGGTTTAGGGTAATTCTTTTCTGCAGGTCTTAATTAGCCTTCCCACAAATTAAAGTCTTAAAAAGGTCTTAAATCAGAGCAGAAAGAGTTTTTTCTACAGATACTAAAATCAGAGCATGCTTACTTGAAAGTGACAAGAACAAATATCTGACTTCATTTCAAATTTACTGACGATGCTATGATTGGTTTCTCAGAGAACCAACCACCTTTTGGCTTTGAGGGCTGATTTAATAATCTAGAGACATCTGAACTGTGTGATCAGAGGACACAGTCCAATATATTTCCATAATCTAGTTTAGTTTAGTTTTTTTTTTAAACATAAAAGGTCAAGCAGATTTGTTGGAAGTAGTGTTTTTTTAACGGTTGCTAATTCAGCTCCTTTTCTACATGTGACCAGAAAACAGTCAATTTTGTGAAATAATACGTTTCCATTATTCGAACCTGGATAAATCATCTCTCCACTGGACTACTCAACAGGACAATATCTGTTTTGAGATACAACTATTAGAAAATCTGGAGTTTACAGAGTTTGACGTAGTTCAGGTGTAAAGTGGAGAAACATGGTAATCTATCCTTACTCAAGTCAGCTCCGTATTTGATGCCAGACTTGGGCACCCAGCCTTTACTGCGGAAATAGTGGTAGGCCGCGTAGGAGCTGGAGAAGCTGGGCTGCAGCGAACGAAACAGGCTCCAAAGCTGCATCACCGACAGAGCTTCCTGCAGTGAACACAAACACACAGCCTTCAGTCAAGAAGTGCCACCTGACAGACTACAGCTGACAAACACTCACCCCGCTGTGACACACCGACAGGCAGCCGAGGGCGTACACCAGGAAGAAGGCCTGCAACATGAAGACATGCAGTTCGTTAGGAGACAGAGCGTCACGCAGAGGTAAAGCACACAGTCGGGTGATAAATAACCATCAGTCACACAACATCCCACACAACTTATTTGATTGGACTCTAGGGTCCGCCTGGCCGGAGAACTGAGCGGTAGTTCGGGTAGGCTGTTGAGTTATCAGAAGAGGGATGTTTGGATTGGCTCGGGCCAGTGAAGCCACTCAACTATATCCAGCTGAAACAACACAAGTCTGTTTAACTCAGGCCTGACAGCACGACACCACAGTGAGGAGCGGGAACAGAAGGATAGAGCTGAGAGGCGCTCACCTCTTCATAACTCAGCTGCAGATACTCCATCATGGTGAAAGGGTTTCTTCTGCACTCCAGCCTGCTCCGCTCCTGACACAGAAGAGACTTTCACTCACGAGTACAGGAGGAATCCCTCATCTCAGAAACAAGTGCATGCATCTAAACTAAGGCACTGGGTCAGGATACTCGAGTCATTCCACAGAGGTCGTGCTCTCAAAGAGACATGTCTAGATCTGTGCATTACTAAACTATATATATATATTCACTGAACAAATGTCCATGGTGTTTCTAGGCCTGGAAACAATAAACTTAACAATAAAACAATATATCATTGTACTTTAGTTGTTGAGCTTGTCCAAACTGTGAAACGGGGTATTAACATCTGAGCTGTATTATAATAATACTATTACTGCTGGCTCCTTTGAGTCATTTCATTCTTAGTCTCCTATTTTAGATAAAAGCTTCTGTACCAAAAGTATGACATCACTGTGTCTGGAATTATTTACAGTTGAGGTAGAGCTCTCGCTGTGGCCGTCTTCAGAGAGCTCCAGCAGGATGTACTGAGACGTGTCCATCAGCAGATCTTCATCTTCTCCAGGACGGACCGCAGCCAGAGGATCATAGAGAGGGTTCCCCTGCCGCCGAGGCCCGCCAGCATCAGTCGGACCCAGACGCTCACACGACGCAGAGCTCTGGCCCTCGATGTCAAGCTCCACTGGTTTAGTGAGCGTCTCTAGCGCTTGACTGACAGACTGGTCCTCCAGCCCCTGCATCAGAAGAGCCGCTCGCGCCCAGACGAGACGCTGCTGGTACCTGACCCACATTAAATCAACAGCATCATCTAACAGAAGCGACTTCTGCTCACCGAGCCTGCTTTTATCTGATCCACAGTACAGCAAAGACAGTAAAACACTGAGATATTTACACTAATTAAAGACGCAGCTTTCTTTTTGAACATGTATTTTATTACATCATTTATTTATTACATGTTTTTGAATGGCAGTTGATCAAATGAATAAGTGTTACAGAATCATTTATTTTATTAAGAATGATCATTGAATCTTTCGATTCATCAAAGAATAATTTTTTTTTTATATATATATTATTGATAAAAATGTTTGTTGAGCAGTAAATCAGTATATTATTATGATTTCTGAAGATCATGGGACGCTGAACATCACAGAAATACACTTGAACACCGATTATATTAAAACAGAAAGAAGTTTTAATAGTACAATACAGCTCTTTCTGCATTTTGGACCAAATAAATGCAGTCTTGGTGAGCAGAAAAGGAAATCTTCAAAAATATTAATAATCTCACTGTGTATGAGAATGAGAGCAGGTGTGCTGGATCTCAAGATCTTACTCTGAGGAGGAGATGACAGGCAGGCACCGGTCTCCAGAGTCTGAAACAACACAACAAGTTAGAAAGCGGAGGATTTCATCCTTCCAGGAGCTGCAGCAGTGCTATCTATACCTACATTCCCATCTCTGAGAGATCACGTGCTCAGGTCTGGATCTGGAGAACACTCCTTTACCAAAGAAACCCTTCAAGAACACAAACACACCACTCGTGAAGAAGTGCACTGGGTCAAGTGTCTGATTTAGCGTGGTATAGCCCTGGTGTGACTCTCACCCTCTGATACAGAGGCAGTATGTGAGCAGGATCTGTGACTATGACATGATCTGCGATGATTTCTGCTCTGAAGATGATGTGCTGTTCGTCCTCCGCGCTCAGAGACACGGGCAGCGGAGCTTCAAACCTCTCGTAGACCCTCGGCCGCCGCTTAGGCGCCTGAAACACAGCTTCCGCCATGGAGCACGGCTCAGTCAGACCCCAGACACAACATATTTAACGTTACTTACTTATTTATTAATTTATTATCAGCATCGGACAAGTTTCTAGCGCTTACTCCAGCAGAAACACGTGAGCCGCGGTGTCGCAGCAAACATCGTCCGTGGCGCTTCGGAAAACACCATCGATAGTTCCGCCGTGTTTCTAGAGTACTCCTTTGCTGGAAAGTTGAAATTTAAATAAACAACGTAAATGATATCTAATATATCACATTTAACCACGAAACATATTATAAACAGATAGCTAAATGTTAGGAATTTATGTCCACACACACACTCAATCGAGTTATAGTACCTGTAATTAGTTTCAAGAGCCAGTAGGGAGCAATGTTTCCCAAATAAACCGATGCGGTGACAGACCAGCGTATTGTTGTATTAAACACATATGTAAAGTGAACATATTCATACACGTTTAAAAGGAAGGCATGTAGTAGGGAGTTGTACATATAAATATAGGCTATTACGTAAACACAAATATACCAATAATTACCCTAGAATCGAGCAATACCAAAATGATTTCTGAATACCAATCATTCAGTTGCACACACACACACATTATTTTTTGTGCTTTATGGGGTCTCTCCATAGGTGTAATGGTGTTTCTACTGTACAGACTGTGGTGTTGTCCTACACTGACCCTACACCTAAACCTACCCCTTACAGGAAACTGTGTGCACTTTTAGATAAAAAAAAAAAAAACACCATTCGGTATGTTTTTGAATTACGGGGACACTGAAAAAGTCCTCATGAAACACCTTCATATTGTAATACCTATGTCATACCTGTGTCATTATACAAATCACACACACACACATATTACATTTAGGCCTATATACACTACTCATCAATTTTTAAAGAAATATTTCTAGAAATTAATACTTTTATTTAGCAAAAAAGCTTCAAGTTGATCAAAAGTGATGATTAAGACATTTATAATGTTGTTTTTTATAGTAAATTAACTTTCCCTTCACTGAACTTTCCCTTCATCAGGAAACCTGAAAAATATGTGAGCAATAGGCTAATAGCCTTTGCTTAAAAATGTGGCTTTGAGATCACAGGAATACGTTTTGAAATATGTTCAGATAGACAGCAGTTTTTCTAAATACTGAACAAATGTGTTTGCTATACTTTGGATTAAATAAATGCAGGCTCGGGGAGCAGAAGAGGCTTCTTTATAATAAAGAACATGACATATCTTGAGTGGGGTGTTTCGGGTGCTTTCATACGTGTTCTGCTGCACACACCTCGGACAGGACTAAATCACTGACAGAGAAGCTTTAGTGTCTTTGTTTGCAGTGTTTTCTGTGAGGATGAGTGACGGAGCGCTGCTCGTGGGTGGAGAGAAGACCGGCTGGAAGAGTTTCACAAGCTCACACTCAACTTTAAAAACCCTCTCCTTTGTTCAACAGGCCCGGTGCCACTCCTGCACTGCACACACTTCTGAGAGCGGTCCAGACACTGATCTACCAACAGACCTCCACTGACAGCTAGTAGAACACAAATTCAGAGAAGCCTGACTGACACCAAGGGAGGTCTCTGGGAACACTATATATTATATATATATATATATATATATATATATATCTACTAAGTAAAAGATGTCATACGCATCAGAAATACTGAGAAAAGAGGAAGCTACGATTAGGACTTGTGCTAAGACGCTCCTATTTGATGTGTTTACATTTTTTTTGATCCTCCCTAATTCTCTTTGTCATCTTTTTTTTTCATGTTTATTTCATGTTTAGTAAGCGTTTCAACACTGCATGAATTGTGTCACTAATACAGTTGATGTGTAATATGGAATCAGTAACGGATGATCGTTTGTAAGTAGTTTTTCTCAGCTCTGTTTAGATGAAAATGAATAACCCAGCTAAAACTTTCTCGTCACTTTGGTATAATGTTTGCGGAAATCTGACCCAGGTTCACAAAGCCATTCGTAAGGGTCCCATTTTTTGAAAATGAGATTTATAGATCACCTGAAAGCAGAGCGAATGTGTTTTCCACTGATGTCTGGTTCGCTAGGATGATATAATATAGACAATATTAAGGAAACATTAAGAAAAGATTGAGCGGGGAGAACGTCCAGCAGCTAGTACAGCTCACATCAGGTCTGTAACACGATTAACTGTAAGAGAGGTCTATATTCTGTGGTGAATAAAATAATAGCTTTGAGTGAAGTGTCTCTCTGTGAAAGTGTTCATCGGGGGCATTGTTTCTGTGCAGCAGGTGTATTCTTTCACTCTTCCCACATTAAACACTCGTGAGTGATTCTCCACCAACACACAAACCCGCTGCTATCTTTGGCTGCTCTCCTACAGAGATTCTTAAAGCAGCAAAATCTATTTTCTGAAAGGACTTGGCATTGTCTGTGAAGGGTCTTGGCAGGACGCAGCCTCAGGAGGATTAATAGTAACAAAGTAAAGGATATGCTGACAGAGCACAAAAACACATCATCATCATCATCAAAACAGAGCTGCTTCATCCCGGCCTCAGGAGGAAACCAGTTTTATAAAAGCTGGAGCTTTCCCATGATGACAAGAGGAAAACGAACAAAGAAATCCATACGTCCTCCAGCACACATGTCCTTCATGTAAAAGTGAGTTTACAAACACCAAACACTGAAGCTGTGTGCGTTTATCATGGAAATACTTCTATGAATCTGATCTAGACGTATAGTTATTTCTGTACTTACAGTTGACTCACTAACTCTTTATTATAATTTACCTGGGCCTGGGTATTTTCATTGTTAACAAAAATAAGTAAATATGATAACTAACAGGGTCTTTGGTTACACTTTATTTTAAGGTGTTACTTGCGCGTGTGATTATACATCATTTATTGTTAGTATAATAGTAACCACATACCTTTAAAAGAATTATAATTTGAGCAAATAAATGCAGGGTTGTAATGTATAGCTGAAAAAACCTGACGAAAAAAGGGTTTGAAGCGAGCGGCAGAAACAGTCAGTTGCATTAAACTTGCTGGTTTTGTTCTAAATGTTGTCGAGAGCAGATTGTGAAAGAGGTTATGGACACATCAATCAGCAGAAACTAACGACGCCTCTCATCTGCCAGTCTCCCACTTCTCCTTCACGAGTCTTGGAGCTCCTTCATTTATCACCGAGGTCCACCAAACCTTCCTGTCCCGTCCAGCTGGAAATGATAGTTTGTCAAAGAAGATATGCATCTGCTGCAGGGTGCAGTGAAGTTCAGATTTTGCAATCACTACAGGGTGTGTTCAGACACACACACACACACACACACAATAAAAACATGATGTAATGACTCAAAGTAGCTTTGCGTGTTACGGAGCCGCACGCACCCTGCCTGCTCGAGACTTCAATGGGAAGACATTCATTAACACACACACACACACACAGCGGCGTAGGCGGCTTCAGAAAAGGTGTGTGATGACTTGAGCGTATCACATGTCAATCAAAATCCACACAGTCCATCCAGAAGTTAACATTTATTTACATATTCAAATACATCTGACATTTAACGGCATACATGTCATTTCAAATCGATGAAAAATGCTTTCTTTTAAAAATCTTGTTTTTTTTCTTATTTACATACATTTTGTAAATTATTATATAAAAAATTAAGGCTTTAGAATGATTTGAAGAAGAATTCCTGACTGAGAAAAATAAAGGAGAAACAAAAAACCCCTTTAGAAAAAAGTTCATACTGTATATGTAAAAGACAACATATTTCAATTCAGAATTTAAGGCAAAACGAGCAGATGCTTGGAAAATAAACTTAAGAAAGCAAATAAACCTGCGCGACAAATATCAGTGAAACGGAAACACACTCAGATGGATCTCTGGTGTGTTTTCTGCCAGGTCTGATCATAGTGCTGTGTGCTGCTTTCCTCTTTTATTGCAGCCCTACATGAACTAATGTTGGGGACATACATGTGGACCTCTCAGAGACTGTGTAAATCTGAATAGTTTTTCTATAATGGACAGACATTGTAAAACAGCGTCCAAAAGCCTGAGACCTAAGCTCATTCACATTTGTTTCTAATAAAATACACTTAAATATAAATATATATATATATATAGAGCTGTCAAATAATTAATTGCGGTTAATTGTATCCAAAATAAATGTTGTTTTCCTAATATATACATGTGTGTACTGTGTATATTTATTATGTATAAATACTCACACACAGTATATATTTTGAAAATATTTACATGTATATATTTATATTCATATCATTTATATTATATATAAATATATTTAAAATATAAACATAATATCTGTGTGAATTTATTTATACATAATAAATACACACAGCACAGACATGCATGTTGTGTAATCAAAAACTTTTATTTTCAATGCAAAAAATTATTTGACAGCACTTATACTAATTATATATTATTTCGTATAATGTTATTTATGAAATATGAATAAAAAAATAATCTGAAAATGCTTCATGACTTAATATGCACCAAAAAGTCTTTATAAAGAGCAAAGCGTCTTCATAAAGGAGTTGAACGTGGTGAATAATATACAGTGTATATAAACGTATTTATATTTGCATAGTTACCTGGACAAAATCGTGTCTTATTTCATCTTTATTTAGAGGTGGTCTCAGACTTCTGCAGAGCGCTGAATTAAAGTCATCTTCGGAAATGAAAGAAGGAGTGTCACGTTGATGTCCATGGCTTTATCTGTAAGGCTATGAAAGCTAAATCAGCTGCTGAAGCGTTTTCACAGTGGTCCTGCCCTCTTTATCCACGCCATCAATCTAGTACAGGTCTCTCATGATCTCCTGCAGCAGGGGGTGCAAGCACCAGTCCACCTCGCTCTCCTTCAGCAGCTGGATCAGCTGCACGTGATCGGTCACCAGCTGACGCAGGTCCGTCATCTTCTGCAGGACCTTGGCGAACAGCTGCAGGGAGTCGGGGTGGTTCATCTTCAGCTGCAGCTCCAGAGAGTGAAGAACCGTCTCCTGCAGGTCCTCGATGGGCTTGACGTTCAGCAGACCCGGCCGATCTGAGGAGGAGAAACGCAAGAGCTGAGCTCAATCATCACAGCAGAGAGAGGAAAGAACTGAAGAAAGACAAGAATAATAATGATTGATGACAGCATGTGTTTCCGTATTTCCATTATTATGAAAAAAAACAATTATATAATAGTAATCATAACACCAATACACTGCAAAAAAAAATGTTTTTCACGCTGACAATTATTGTCTTGTTTCCAGCCAAAATATCTAAAAATTCTTAAAAAAGTAAAAATGATAATCTTGTTGTCAAGTCAAAATGAAGTGAGTTTTTTCCCCTGCTAAAGGAGTGAGAAAGGACTGATTAAAAGCCCAGCTCGAATCTCACGACCCACCTCCGCTCAGGATGATGACGGCCAGGAACAGAGCCATGTCGCAGTCGTCCAGCTCCAGCGTGTTGAACTTGACGGAGAACTCAAACTTGGGCTCCATCATCTCACAGAAGGGCTTGCGCAGGCTCTTGAGGAACTCGCGGGTCATGAAGATCTGGCCGTAGGAGATGAGGGTGCCGTCCTTGTTCATGAGCGGCGACATCATGATGATGATCACCTCGATGACGCCGTACTTCAGCAGGGTCACCTGGTCGTTGAGGTCCAGGTTGACGAAGCCGGGGATGCTCTTGGCGAACTCGGTGACCTCGCTGACGGCCTCGGCCGAACGTGACTGACAGCTGTGGAAGAAGCGCATCTCCACCTCGTGCATGATGCCCATCTCCGCCCGCCGCAGCTCCTGAGCCGGCATCTGCCTGCAGTTGATCATCTGCTCGCCCTCCAGCAGAGACTTGGTGTCGTGAATGACGAACGGCTGAAAATAACCATTTTTTAATTCAGTTATACATAATGTGTGTTTGTATTCATATTTCCACAGCACACACACATGCAACACAAAAACGTCTATTTATAACTTCTAATTAATTTACATTTATACTCAAATAATACAAATATATTCATAACAAACATACTCAGCACACACACACACACACTATGTAAACATTGAAAACATTTATTTTGGATGTGATTAATCATTTGACAGCACTACTTAAAGAGACCTTCTTATAAGCTTATAGGATATATGAATGTCTGTCCCTCCGTAGACAGCCACACGACACACACAGCTCTCTGATGACATCAAATATATCCTCATTTGCGCTCAGAAGATGAAAGAAGGTCTTATAAGCTTTATTTTTGGCATTTTTGACAGTGAACCTAAAGGCAAAGTGATCTGATTGGTCGAAGCACTCCAAACACGAGGTGTGATTTAAAGAGGTGCAGCACAGACAGATCAGTGTATGACATCACGGATCGGTCAGCAGACCAGTTCCTGTGTTTCTCACGCACTGACTGAGCTGTTGAGAGAAATCAGGTGAACATGATCTCACTGTTGCGCTAGACTAAATATCAACTTGCACTTCAGCGTTCCTCAGAAAGTGAAATGCAAACCCAGAATAGAAACACAAAACAGTGATTAAAACTGTTCAGTGACAATCATTTCTGTATTTAATGAGAGTTCTGCTGGCTAACGGATGCATTCGTGAATATGACCTCAAAAATGCTGCCAAACAAACACACTTCCTGATTTCACGCCGTCCAAATCAAGTTAGACGGTAATCGCCAGGTCCTCTGCAGACAGAATCTGTGTTCAGCTCTGGGTATGATTCCTTCTCTGAGCTCTTCTTTCGTTTTCTGTCAGCTTCCTTCCAGTCTTCTGCATGAGTGCTCGAGCTCCGAAAAGTGGAACTGATGAGGCATGAATTAAGATGCTTCTGATATATACTGCTTTTATATTTGTGCAGGCCTTTCTTTCTGCAGTCTGTGCCTTTCTAAATATTTGTCCTGCGCAGAGAGCAGATGTTTGGTATCACTGGCTCTGTTAGTCAAAACAGTATAACAGCCTTGCTCCTATCTCTTCTGGAGACACACGATGCAGGCGTTTTCTGCGTGGTATGTTTGTTTTAAACTTATTTCTCCTGTCAACAGAACAGGAATGTTCAATAGGAGCCCCGGGGGCTTCGTTTAGACCTTCATTAGTGCTCAGTTTATATCCCCTGGGTAAAATATGACAATAGAAGCACAACGATAAGAAATGTGAATTTGTTCTTGTTGAAATATATGTTTTGTTATCTGAAGCAGTGATATATATATATATATATATATATATATATACATAAGTGTGAATGAATTGCCTTTAAAGTAAGTTTTTGTTTACATAATTATTGTGTGTGTACTGTGTATATTTGTAATGTGTATAAAAATACACACATATGCTTAATAATATACATATATATTTAAGAAAAAAGTTTATGAAACTATATTTATGTATAACATAAAATATAATATAAATGTATATACATGTAAATATTTTCAAATACTGTACGGATGTGTATTTATAGATAAATAATAAATACACACACACACACACACATATTGCACTTATATTTATATATATACTCTCACTTTTTATATATATATGTATATATAAACAAGAGCAAGAGACTGATACCTGTAGATTTTTAAAAAATGATTAATTTAAAGAAAAATTGGATAATAACCAGTAAATGATTACCACTTTAAGGAATGTTCTTGAAACAATCTAAGAGTGAAACTATGTTGTTGTTTTTCTGATCAGCTACAGATGGAGGGCATGGCGTGAGATTATTTGTGTTCACATGACAGGTTAATGCTGGAAACCTGAATTTCTGCTTCAGGTGTCTGACTCACCGCGCTGTCGCTGGTCTTCCCGGACAGTATGGCCCTGGCCTTGGCTTTGGTCAGGGGGAAGTACTTGAGATAGGACTCGTAGAGATGCCTGGCCAGCGCTCGGAGATCTGCAGACTCGGGGTGCATGTGGTCCGCGTCGCTGGAGAACTCCGCCAGCAGCTTCTCCTTCTCGGCTTGGGGCATTCGACCAAAACGAATGGCTGGGAAAAAGCAAACAAACACACAGTTGAAAACCCCCAAGTCCCAGATCCGTCATGAGCATCCCGGGTCTGCAGGGATCTTGTGTGGGAGTTTGTTTTCCGTGTTTCAGTATGTTAGCGCAGGTCATTACGACCGCTTCAAACTGCCCTCCATGACTTCAATATAGTGCCTGGCAAAACCACAACATCTTATCAAATATATTTGTTTTGACCCAATTATTATCTCAGACATTTACTACATTTTATAATGTGTGACCCTGGACAAAACCTGTCATAAGTGTCGATTTTTGGAAACTGAAATTTTTTACATACTCTAAAGCTGAATAAATCATCTTTCTAGTGATGTCCGGTTTGTAAGGAGAGAACAATATGTGTCTGAGATATTATTATTTGAAAATCTGGAATCTGAGGGATCAAATACAATCTAAATCTTGAGAAAATCATCATACTAATAAAAATGTATTATAATATATTTACGTATGGCTGTATGGAAATATACAAAATATCTCCATGGAACATGATCTTTACTTAATATCCTTATGTTTTTTCAGCATAATTATAACCCATGCAGTGCATAGTTGTGTATTTCTGACTGCTGCTGTGCTCCAGAGACACACATTTCATTCAGTGTCCATATGATATTATAGACAAAACCAGGGTGCTTTTCGAATTTGTCACGATAATGAGGAAGCTAAAGAATTCACGGTGCAATAGTAAAACTGGACAGTGATGTTGTCACCTCTTCAGTAATCATATCTTCTTGTTACTCTATCAGAGACGCTCCCTCGTTTCACATCTAATCATTACTGAAAAGTCTTCTATTCACAGCCTACACGCAGAAAACTAAATGACTAAATACTCTGATTTGGTACATGCATTTTGGTTTAAACTTTAAATTGAAATATTAAAATGGAATATGAAGCAAAAATATTTAACAACATTTCTGCTTAGTTTTATATTATAATGATATTATTTTGAAATGTATTTGTATTTTATTTTATAATTTATATATTACATTCTTATTATATATTATATTTAAACATGCATTATTAAAAAATTAAATTAAATTAAATTAAATTAAATTAAATTAAATTAAATTAAATTAAATTAAATTAAATTAAATTAAAT
>JAUCMU010000013.1:698982-730578 GCA_032275025.1 Enteromius treurensis | reverse complement strand
CGGCTCGCCCCCCGGACAGTACGCCACATATGCTAAACTTTATCCTTCTTGATTATGAGGAAGCGCGAACTCTTGAAGTATTCTGAGCAGGCACTACACACCCTCGGTCTGGATAGGTGGACTCTGAACACAAAAACACTTTAGCATGGGAACGATCACTCACAGACTCGGACACGACAGGACACGGACACAGGCAACAAGTAGACAACATAATAATCTAGCGAAGAACGCCAGCACGGGCAAAGAGTAAGAAGTAAGAATGCCAATCAGCGCAGAAACGAAGACAGGTGTAGTTTCAATCAGTGAAAGCGCCGATTGCAACAGGTAACAGCTGGGAGTCAGACAAAACACCACACAAGAAAAAGAAATGCAGAAGGCAGACCCAATAAGAATTAGACCCGGCTCATGATATTTGTACTGATGTGCACTAATTTTTGCGGTGCATTGTGGGATTGAATGAGTGCACTCAAGAGCGTCCACTATGATTTCAGAAAACACTTAAAATGGCTGTCCCCTTAAATAGTGCACTATTTGAGGGTATAGGGGGCGATTTCGGATACAGCCTATGTGTCTCGTTCTCAGTGGTTTATTGGTTAATCGTTTGGTTCTCAGTTCTGTCTGTTTATTGTTTTGCTTTGTTCAAGTTTTCTCCACTAATGGTTTGCGTTCCTGTCCAGTTTTTTTAGTTTTGTCTGTTTTGGATAGTTTTTGTTTTTTTGTTTACTTTGTAAATCTGCACCACTTGGGTTCATTCACGTCTGCCTCCAGTGGAATTCATGACATTTGTAATAAAACTCACATTTACACTTATGCTACACAAATTCTGTTAAAAATAAGTATGTCATATTTCAACTGTCTATTATTAATGCTTTATATTGTTATTTTTATAATATATTTATATTTGTACATATTGTTATGTTTACATTTGTACTTGTCACGCCGTAGGCTTGCTCCGTGTATGTTTTGTGTTGACATTTCATGTCCATGTGCTCTGTGTATCTTTTTACATACCTGATTCCCTCATGTCTTTGCCTCATTACGCCAGACCCTGTCTGTGATCCGGAACCATTGTGGCCAGATCCGCCAGACCCAGTCTGTGACCTGGATCCACTGTGGCCGGATCCGCCAGAACTGGTATGTGATCCAGAACCAGTGTGGCCAGATCCACCTGACCCGGTCTGTGATCTGGATCCACTTTGGCCGGATCCGCCAAAGCCAGTTTGTGATACGGTTCCACTGATGTCTGTTGACTTTCCCGAGTCCCATGAAAACTGTGAGGCCTCATGGCCCTAGCCGCCGGTGCCCATGTGCGGCTTAGAGATTCCATCGGGTCCGCCAGTGGCTACACAACCTCTGGAGATGTTGGTTCTGGTCGTAGAATCTCCAGAGATTCCATTGGTGGCTGTCTGGTCGGCCCTGGAGGGTAAGGTTGCTGTCTGGTTGGCCCAGGAGGGCATTACTAGTGACTGTTCGGCCCAGGAGAGCATTGTCAGTGACTGCTTGGCCCAGGAGACCACTGTCATTGTCTGGTAAGCCCAGGTGGGCCTCTCCGCCGCCCACTCCGCCTTGGAGGGCGGTGTTACAGACTGTTCGAACCAGGAGGTCTTGGTCTTTGTCTGTGTTTACCCGGAGGACACTGCAATCGTCTGCCCCGCCCTGGAGGACGTCGCCTCCTTTGATTCCACCCAGGTGGGCGTCTTTGGCACCTGCTCCGCCCTGGAAGACAACTGCGATGTCACGGAGGACGTTCCCGCCGACTGGTCTGCCCAAGTGGTCATCTCCACTGTCAGCCCAGCCCTGAAGGGTGTTCCCGCCATCTGGTCAGCCCATGTGTTCATCCCTGCCATCTGTGCCGCCCAGGTGGGCGTCTCTGCTACCTGTTCTGCCCTGGAGGGCATCTCCGCCATCTCCACCACTCACCTTAGAGACTGTCGTAGCTGTCTGCACGTCTGGAATTCGCGCCTAGGGGAGGGGCTATGTCATGCCGTTTACATACCTGATTCCCTCATGTCTTTGCCTCATTTGTAACCCCGCCGTCCTCATCAATGTTCATTCATTCCCAGCCGGGTCTGTCCATGTGTCATGTATTAGTCTCTGTATAAATTCACTCCCCATGTCTTGTATCCCTGCCTCCGAGTCCTGCCTGCCCGTCTGGAAGCAAGGGCGCGACTTCATAAAGCTGTTGCGTGACAGTTCTGTTTGCCATATATTTTTTTGTGTTAATTAATTAACTGAATCTGAATTAAATAAAGCAAATCAATCATTTTAATGGTAATAATGATAATGATAATTATTTTTAAACTGCAGTTGTTTAAAACTGTAATTTTGTAACTGATTACAGTTGCAATAAATGCAAGAGCATCAAGAATGGGTGTCTTAACTGTACCATGTTACCCATATGGTGTACAGTTGACAAAAATGCACCATATGTTTATGAGCTAATTGTGGAAAATATAAACTACTTAAGGCTATTATCAATGCATGATATTTTAGTACACAAGTAAAAGTAATATCATGTGAAAAATCACTTAATTTGAGCATCTAGTGTAGTAATAAGAAAATCAAAAAGTATCTCTACTGTACTCAATCTACTTTACTAAGAAATGTGTTTTACCAATCATGAATTAAGTTTTAATATATTTAAAGTGGGACATTTAAAACATATCTTAATGGAACATGATCTTTACTTAATATCGTAATGATTTTTGGCCAAAACAAAAAATAGAAAACGATAATTAACAATGTATTTTGGCTCTTGCTACAACCCGACTTAAACCCAGGTTATGGACTTTTGGTTTTGCACTAAAACCTTGACAAATTCAGCCTCAGGTTTGTTACACAAACCATAATTTCTAGCTCTTATGTCAAAGTAAAAGAGCATATGTGCTGCACAGTACTGAATTAAATTTTTTTTTAACGTGGTAGTTTGATGTGACACTTGTGGGGTGACAAATTCATGTCAGATATGTAAAAACATTTAAATGTATGGGTTTTCTTAAACACATACAGACACACTTAAAATGTGAAGTTTATGCAAACAGTGATAGTGTTGTTGTTTCCCTATATTCCATTTGAAGTCCTATTTCAGCTCTAGTGTTTAGCCTCGAGGAAGGGCATTATGTTTGATTCGTAATTTTAAAAAGAATTTAAAAATGTATGAGAAGATGTTTGTGTAATGCCCTGTATAAAAAATGATTGACATGCTTTGCAAGTTTGATATGGAAATTGACATTTGTATTAGTCAATGTGGTGGTTTAAGCAAATTGAAATGTGTTTTAAGAAAATTAAGTTTAAAATATTAGCCTGACTGCTGTCAAACGCCTAGCCAGTACACATTCCCTGCGTCGGGGCCAAATGGCCCACCTGTACTCATGCTTCTCAGTAGTAGTTACATTTTACTTGTGGGCTTTACTAATTGTTTCTTTTTCAAAACTTCTTGGTCAATGGCAGACTTCAGCTTGAAGGGAGATTACTTATTGGGTGGCCTTTTTACTTTACATGAAACTGAACATGAAACATCCCTGTATTCAGCAGAGACCACCAAATGTTTCAGGTAGGTAAGGAATTTATTAGTAGGGTTATCAATGCACTGTGTTTTAAATTAAAGCAATATTTTATCAGTGTCCTCATTGCTAAGCTAAATATTCAGTTACATTCTGTTAACTTCCTCACTGATGTTTTCAAGGCACAGTTCCTCAAAATCTGGCTATCAGATGTTGCAAGTAATGAGGTTTGCTGTTGAAGAGATTAATAATTCAACAACTCTTCTACCTAATGTGTCTTTGGGCTATGAAATTTTTGATCATTGTTCTAATACAAAGAATTTAAATTCAGTCTTAAGTTTTATTTCAAAGAATGGCACAATAAAACCTAAAGAAAATCTCAGCAACTATCAGCCTAAAGTGATTGCTTTAACAGGGCCACATGGAAGCACAAGAACTATGACTATTGCACCACTGATAACAATGGACCTCATAGCATTGGTAATTTTTTTTAATACATATTTTGTAAGCGCACATATATGTATTTGTATATATATTTATATAGTGTTTTCTTCTTTCTCAAAGGTGAATTATGGGGCTTCTAGCTATGCTTTAAGCAATAAACTTCATTATCCTTCTTTTGTGAGAACAATTCCTAGCCACAAAGACCTCATGGAAATGATTATTCACATCATACAGTGGTTCGGGTGGAACTGGGTTGCCTTTATTGGCAGTCAAGATGATTACAGTTCAGATGGACTAAAGCTATTTAACAAGTATATAAGCAATACTGGCATTTGTTTAGCCTATCAAGAGGGTCTTAGTCTAAACGCAAACTACAGTCAAACGCTTAAAAAGATTGATATGCTCAACATCAATGTCATTGTAGTTTTTGCTTTGAAACCATATGCAACCAAATTCATCAAAGCAGCCATAGCAAACAACATCCAAGACAAAGTATGGATTGCAAGTCAAGCATGGTCTATGGATCAGCAGCTTCCAAGGGAACCAGGAATCAGGACAATTGGCACAGTCATTGGCATTACAGAAAGACTCTTGTCATTGCCTGGATTTAATGAATTTGTCTATAAAGACCGAGGAACAACTGATGCGGGCCATAATGATAAAGCTGAGAGTGAAGTCCAGGGGTACAGTAAGACATGTAATCAAGTTTGTGATTACTGCTCTTTGTTGACTGCAGAAAAGATTATTAATGAAAATCCCACACTCTCCTTTGCGGTCTATGCCGCAGTGTATACCATAGCTCATGCATTACATAAAGTTCTGCAGTGCGACATGAATGAATGCCAAAAAAATACCGTGACCAAGCCATATATGGTAAGTTTGGTGGGCATTTGGTAAGTGAATTTCCAATATTATATCAAAAACATTAATGAAGTAACAAGTACATTATATTGTTTTATTATATAATTTTACATAGTTTTATTATACATTTTTTATAAATGATTAAAACAAAAGTTTTATAATTTTATAAATTTTATTAATGTTATAGTAATGTTATTATAATATATTCTAATTATAAATCATTTGCATCACTTACAACAGCTTCTGGGAGAGATAAAGAAATTGGATTTTCCACTCATTGGCCGACATGTGAAGTACGATACTAACTATGATCCAACAATCAGTTATGCCGTTGTGCTCTGGCGCACTGATGTGAATCCTCCACAGTTTGAGATGGTGGGCACATATGATACACATCCAGAAATTACTTTTACCATCGACAGCTCTCTCATGCGCTGGCATAACAATGGTTCTGTCAGTTTTTTTTTTCTTGAGCCTTGATCTAAAAGTTTAGCTTTAGCAATTTTAAGTTTCTCCGAATGAAGATCTATTGACAAACTTCCCACTTTTGTGTGGGTGTGTGTGAGGTAATTTTAATTTGTATTTTGTAACATAGTTTATGGAAATTTACATTGTGTTCATTTCATAAATGTCTATTATAAATCTCTATTAATGGATGAAGAGGATGATATACACATCATTTCATAGCAAAAACTAGTCTACCACATCCATTTCTCAAAAATGTTCACCCAGTTCTTCTGTTTATTTTTATGGTCTTATTTCAGTGCCTTTACTCAAGGCTAAGGTGACCAGACATGCCACTTCCCGGGGGCATGTTATGCACTGGGTTTAGAAATTGCCTAAAATAACAACATGTCCATAGTCCCTTAGGTGCTGTCACGTTCGGCTGTGGCTGTCGCGATCTCGCTTCTCAGCGGGGAAGGAGTCACGGAGACGAGAGATCCAATGAACGTAAACATTTAATGAGAGACACAAAAAACAAGAAAGCTGACGAACGTGCGGAGACCAATGCAGACAATCGCACGAGCAAACATGTAACTTCAACAACAGACACTGAACAATACACAGGGCGTGGTATTTAAAGACACACTGATGACAGACACCTGGAACATAACACGGCTGGCAGAGGGTAAGACATTAATGAGGGGGCGGAGTTACAAACAAGGGCAGAGACACGAGGGAGCAGATAAACAATGAATGAAACAAAGACATAAACAAGACATGAAGCGCCTGGGGGCGTGACATTATCCTCCTTAAAAATGTCCCTTTTGGCCTTTATAGGACTAAATGTCATATATTATATTAGAAATGATCATGGAACAAAACGTATTTTGATTCCACTGACTGGTTGTGAGATACAAGACATGGACAGCTGGACAGTCTGTAAGCAATAACAGATTTCAGAAATAGTGGTCACAGTGGACCCAGTTTTGGCATTATGCATGATATGTGGATCAGAACTGAATGATTATATCTTTATCATTGTGACAATGCCCCAGACACCACTGACTGTCTGTAAAGGTGTGAATCAGTTTGCCCACAGAAATACAATATCTAAAAAGTCTTGCAGGAACAAGTTGGACAAGCTTATGCATACAGAAGTCTAGCAGTACTGACCTCTTCTGGACAGAGCGGATGCAGACACTGACTGAAGTATGAACAGATGACGGGGAAAGCCGTGAGGTAGCGCTGCATGGACACGTCCTCACTGTTCTGAGAGAACAGCTTCTCAAACACCCGAGCGTGGAAACTGAAACATTACAGGCACGTCAGATTCTGTAACTTGATGTCTTTTTAAAGAGTCACAGATGATGCAGATTGCCTTCAACAGTTAATAATAATTATACAAATATCACTTGCTTGATTCGGTCTTGGTAACTTCATGAATTTTTAGCAGTGTATGGTATGTGTTTGTGGTTAAATGAGTCCCGAAAGAAAAGTATTCTTCTATATTCATGGTCTCAGTATTATCAATCATCATTCTATAAATCTGAAACATCATTAACATCAACGGAAAAAGGAAAGACCAACATAGTATGGGGTTTATTAATGGCAAATGGTGTCAACGTGGCATTTGTGAAGTTAATAAAAAAAGCCAAAAGATGTCACTGTCACGCCCCTGAACTGCTTGTTGTTGTTTTCATCCCCCATGTGCTCTGTCTCTGTGACCTAGTTTTGGTAATAGTGTGATTATGTTCAGGTGTGTCATGCTTGTTACCCTTCATTCATACCCGTCTTCCCTTTATAAGTTTGAGTTCATTCAGTTTTAGTTTATCCGGTATTGACGTTATGTTGTGTGGGTACTGCCCTGCCTGTGTTTGCTTCTCTGGATTATTAAAAGTATTGTTATTGGTGAATTGGAATCTCTGTTCGTTCATACCTGCACCACACACCCATGACAGTCACACAAGCCTATATGATTTTGGAAAATGTGAAATATAGATTGTGTGTCAAATTGGAAAACGTTACGATAATTAGATGTGCTTTTTGTAATGCTGGAGATTGACAGTCTCCAGCTTCACTCAGAAGTGACTCACCAGAGGATAGAGAGATCAGCTGTCTCACAGAGAAGCTCATTCACATTGTCCATCATCCTAGAGTGAAACTGGGCCATGTTCATGACCTTGGCAAGCTCAGTGTAGTCCTTCAGTGCCAGAGGAGCTTTACCAATACTGGTGTAAGCCTGAGGAATGCAGAAACATTGGGTCATCAGAACAAATGAAAGGCCATTAAATGGATGTATATTTGTAGCTTATGTCATACATTATGTACAAAATTGAAGGAATGATTAAAGGTTAAAGAAAAAAGCAATAAATTGCTATAATAATAATAATAATAAAGGAACACACATTTTGTTTAGCTAGGTTAAGAAGTAGCACTGTGGTCTCCCAGTGGCTGATATATATACATTTTGTGTGATGTAATTAAATAGAGAAACATGGCTTCAAGATGTAGCTGTAACTATACAGATGTTTAAAACAAAAGTGGAGGGAAGACGAAAAAACGGCAACGGTATTCAGTTTCCGTTTTAGCCATAGCAAATGAATGAAAGTGTGTATCCAAAGGTCTTCCTACAGACTTCCTACAGTTTTGCCATACCTGCAGTCTTAACCAGTCCAGTCTGAATGGTTTCAGGTCAAACTCTTCTCCTGCATCCACTGTATAGAATAATCACCAAAGAGTATTAAGAAAGCAAATTAATAACAATAGGATTTACACATACAAACAAACCCACAGTACCGTTTACAAAATATACAGTACTTTACAGTACTTTTTCTAGAGGCCAGTTGGTCAGAGATATTAGAACAAACAAACCCAACCCAATCAAGCAGTCTACCAATGTTCAGAGTACACAGCCTGTGTAGAGAAAACACAAAGAGAACTCACAGTGCTTGAGACTCATTGCAGACAGAGTTGAGACAAATGATGACATAAGAACTGATTCTTCCTCCGGACAGACGTACATACCCTGAAATCAGAAGATAGAAAATGAAGCCAAACTGCAAACTTCTGATACAGCCAGAATTCCGGAAATGTTTCCGGGACATTTTTTTTTAAATAAAAAACTAATTTCAAGTCACAAGTCGATCTTGTATTCACAATAGAACACAGAGAACACAACTAATGTTTAAACAGAAATCTTTGAAGCTGCTCATACCGTATACACTTATACAACTCCATACCATCAGAGATGCTGCTTTCGAACTGAACGCTGATAACACGCTGAAGATCTCCTGCTCTTTAGCTCAGAGGACACATAGTATGTGATTTACAACAAGAATGTCAAATCTGGACTCGTCTGACCACAGAACACTTGTCCACATTGAAACAGTCCATTTTAAAAGAGTCTTGGCTCACAGGACACAACGAGCTTCTGGACCATGTTCACATATGGCTACTTTTATCATGATAGAGTTTAGTTGTCATCTGCAGACGTCTCTGAGGATTGTGTTTACCGACAGTGGTTTCTGGAAGTATTCCTGAGCCCATTTAGTAATGTCAATAACAGAATCATGTGATGAGTGTTGTCTGAGGACCTGAAGACCACAAGCTTCAGCCTTGTCCCTTACACACACAGATTTATACAGTTTTTCTCAATCTGTAGATGATGTTATGCTGTAGAGGATGAGATTTGCAAAGCCTTTGTAATTTGACGTTGAGGAAAGTTGTTTTTAAAGTATTCCACAATCGTTTTACGCACTCTTTCACAGACTGGAGAGCTTCTGTCCATCTTTACTTCTGAGAAACTCTGTCCCTCTAACATATCCCTTTTATATCTAATCATGTTACAGACCTGATGTCAATTAACTTAATTAGTGGCTAGATGTTCTCCCCGCTGAATCTTTTCTAAATTTCTTCCTTTTTGAGCCCTTTGTTGTCCCCTTGCCAACTTTTTTGAGAGCTGTATCAGGCATCAAATTTGAAATGAGCTCATTTAGTGGATAAAGGTGTAACATTTGTCATTTTAAACATTTGTTATGTTCTTTAAAAACAAAAATCATCTGATTTTGAAAGTCTTTTAGTTTTTTTTTCCTAACTGATTTTTTTCCCCCAATATAGGAATATGGGTTGTAGTACACTGAATAATGGTACATGTTTGTAAGACACCTTGAATGGTTTATTCAAAGCAAAAAAATGAACAATGCAATAAGGTAAGACAGAGGGTGGGACTTTTCAGCATTATTTTGTGACTGCGTGTCTTTGGTAAAACCTGAAAGTAAAGCATATAACTGGAATGCTATATTGCAAGTCTTCTGTTGTCATACAGCACACTTGAGAAACAGACTTTATATCCTCACCAGATCTCATGTTTATGAAAGCAGTGGCAACGTCTGAACAAATAGTTCTTTTGAGTTAATAGTTGATTCAGTTTACAAAACCTGAAGAAATGCCAACATCTCGATGAATGATTCAGCAGCAGTTTACAGAGGAAGATGCCTGTTCCTCAGAGAAAGTTTCTGTATGACTTCAGAAGACTTCTATTACACTTATGCTTTCGCTTTTTTGCAAGCTTCAGATCCAGATTACATTATTCAACATTCACCTATTAAACGTCACTTAAGCAAAAACATATACTTTTATATGTCAAGCTGAGTGTGCATGGGGACACACAAACAAGAGTAATCACAAAGCCCAAATCAGCAAATCACTGGAATCAGATGGAAAACGGATACTTTGTAATAGGAAACCATACAGTGCATTTTATATGTCTTCATCAATCCTATCTGAATAATTAGTTATGTTTTAATCCCAAAAGCAAACCACAGGCCCTTTGAGAGATTTCCGTACGACATGCCACTCGAGTCATTACACGCTCCAAGATAACCTGAGGTTTCACGATAGCGGGCTTTTATCTAAATAATACATCATTAAGACAGACAAGAACTGTCAGCGCTGGACTTTGGCCAGAAAACAATTCTTGTTAGTCTTTGTCTTGACACAAGGTCATTATTAGTGAATGCCTGCGCAAATATTATGAAAACCCACTCGGTTTGGCCTCGACAAACGCACTTCTTAACCATCGTTCAGAAAGGAGCAGAAGCAGAAGATTTCCCTCAGAGCGCGTCCGTTAAGCGTGTTTAAAGTGGAAACAATACAGGGTGCAAAAAGACGTTGACCGAATCTATTTTTGGTAGACATTTTCATATACTGGTGAAGTCAAAGGCCGACTCCATGCAGTATTTTTAGTAGCTAAAAAATACATAGCGATGTGAGAACTATGCACACAGGAAAGAGGCTTTTAAAAGAGGATGTTTTTCGTGCATTTACTCTGCCTCTTGATCGGCCCACTTTTAAATTTAGAAACATTGTAGGCCAAAAATATATATAGTAAGGTGAAATACCATGGCTTTGTATTGTTCAACAATAAATGAGTTAACCTGGCTGGCTGAACTCAGCTTCAAGCATTGTTAAGTGACGGGTCGGCGGAAGAATACCTGCATGTAGCCTGTGTCTCCTTTTATTTTTAGTAAAGCTCTAGTAGGAACATCCCAAATTTAGCATATACCGAAATGTGTTTTTTACACAAACATGCATAAAACGCTTCTGGAGAAGTCCTTTCATTTTTCAGAGAATGCAGCACATCGAGCCGGAAGTGGTTAACCACAAGATTTGCATTTTTTTTTTAAAAAGGATCCTTGGTAGCAAATTCTTCATGTCGACACTTTTCATAAATAATAATCAGGGGGTGCTACGTCGTGCGTATAAAATAAAAGTGCTAAATGTGTGTGTGCGGAGCTCCTTTGAAGCCTCTGTGAGATGCATCATCAAAGCGCTCGTGTTGAGTGTGTGGGAAATGTGAGCACCTGAGATGTCTGGGTCACCCACTCAGATGATTATTCTTATTGAGACATATCTTTCTGCCCATACATATTTCTGCCACAGTGGAAACTTGCCGAGGGTTTGCGGTTGAAGTGACAGACAGGTTCAGGTGTATCAGGCAGGGCATTTTCAGACCGTATCTGCATGTCTGAGAAGCGGTTCGATGTTCGCCGTGCTAAATTTATCAGAATGACTGGAAGAGCTTGGTGTATTTGGGGTATTAACACACGCAGCAAAGCTCCCGGCTGCCAAGCGTGCTGTGTGTGTGTGTGTGTGGGTGCGTGGTGAGTTGGTTAAAGATCTGAGCTGAAAAACAAAAAGTGGTGAGTTTAAACCCCACAAAAGCTGTCACCTCTCTGCCCTCCAGCAAGAATTTACATTGTGTAGTGCTGGGTGGAAATCACACTGAGCTAAAATCCTGTTCAGATATCTTCTAATCAGCTTGTGATCCTCTTCTGAAGGCGCAGAGTGTTATTCCATCCACCGATTTTAATGCCATTTTGGAATATTGCATTAAAAATAACACCAAGATGCACATAAATTCTAAAAATGTACATAAAAAAACTAAATCAACTTTTATCTGGAAAGAAAAATGTCTATACACTACAACAGAAACACAAATTCCTTCATGCTCTTTGAAAAAGTCATGTGACTTGACAAGCAGAGCACTGATCTTGTTTACAGCATCTACAGTATTAGTTGATTTGGTCGTTCTGAAAAGCCTGAGCAGTCTGTCCTTAAAGTATTTCCAGCCCAGTCTCACAGCAATTTGTACATATTTTACAAGGTGGCTAATTCATACGAATTCATATGATTTTTGCTAAATCGTACACATTTTATGAGTTGCCAATTTGTATGAATTTGTACGAATGACCCACACCTAACCCCAGCCATAACCTTCCCCGTCACTGGGGTTTAGACAAATCGTACGAAGTGAGGTCATATAAATTTGTACGAATTAGCACAAATTTTCCGCCTTGTACTAATATGTATGAATTGGTCGTGAAACTGTGTTGGTATTTCTGTATTATTGTATCGCCTCTGAAAGAAATGACAGCATTAATTGTTTTTTTCTGCTCTCTCTAAGGCACAAATCATTTATTATATATGAAAATGTTTGTAATTGGAACTACTGTATATGTTGAGTAGAATTCTGAATACGTTGAAAAAGAAACATTTATGTACATGCCTACACGCACACACACACACACACACACACACACACACACACACACATCAATGTGTGTTTTACAAGAAAACACTATTAACATGTTTCTATTTCAAATTTCAGTAGAAAGTCCTATGTTACTGTGTTTCAAATTAACAGCATTTCTGAGTGAAAACGTACTGTAGGTAGAGCTGCTGTGTTCAGAGCAGATATTATTGGCATGTTGGATGTTACTGCCATTACCTGTTTTGCATACTTTAGCGAATCAGGCGCTGAAAGAGCGCAGACGGAGCATGAAAACAAACACTATTCATTCTTAGTGAACTGCTTAAAAAGCCTTTACCAAATTAGGCCTGGCTTCATGACGGAGAGCTTGAGCGTACCTTGCAGCCCTCGCAGGCGTGAACGCCATAGTGGAAGCCAGAGGCCTTGTCTCCACACACACGACACTCGATGTTCAACACTGAGCTGGACGGGTCTTCATGAGGTCTGGAGAACGACAGGCTGCTCTCCCCGAACTGAGGAGGAGACTCAGGTTCAAGTTTGATGGAATCTGGAAACAGATCAGAGGGAGCCGGTTCAGATTTGGGTTCGAGCAAAATCATCAGAACACTTCTCTGCAGCTAAAAATGCTTTTAAGTCAGTTATTTCCATCTTCTGCTGTAGTGTCATTGTATCAGCTTACATTTACAAACATTCGGTAGCACTTTAAGGTGTCATAATACAGAGTAATTAGGTACTTAGTGGCAGCCATTGTACTTACATGAAATAAAATGTACTTATCATGTAACTAAGTTATGGAACAGTTTGTATTGATGGAGATGTAACAGACAGCTACTGTTACACATTTGTTACACACCGAGTCTGTTACACAGATACTTATGAAACCAAAACATTGTCACATATGTGTTGCAGACTTTATACAATGTTATTATAAATCCAAGTACACAGATATTAGCTACTTAAAATAAAGTGTATCAAGATTGTACTTAAGTGTAAGCATCTGTGTAACAGACTCAGTGTGTAACATATGTGTAACAGTAGCTGTTACATCATCATCATTACAAACTGTTTCATAACTTATTTACATGATAAGTACATTTTATTTCATGTAAGTACAATGGCTGCCACTAAGTACCTAATTAGCTAATTACTCTGTATTATGACACCTTAAAATAAACTGTTACCTACTCTTTAGAATAGGTAACACCTGTTAACTATAGCTCATATTCAAGTAATATGTATGTTAATAAGTGACTAATAGGTGCAACTGTAAAATACAGTGTTATCAATTATTCATATTGCCATTGATCGTAATAATCCAACAACCTTTTTATCTGATCTGATCATCATCAGTCTGTCTGGAATGACAACAGGCATCCTGTAACTCCTTTATTTTTTAAAGCAGCTTTAAATGCAAAGCATGCTCACACCAAATGTTGATTTAATTAAGCTAACAGAAGTTAACTGATAAGAAAACCTATTTCTTTTTGACAGCATTATTTTACAGCATTTTAACAGCTCGGTAGTTTTCGTTCTCCACAGTTCTTCTGGAATGAGTCTGTCTAAGTTTCTTCACCTCATTCAGACGGACTGAACAATGATCAGATCAGATCCAAAAAATCAGTGGACTATTACAGTTAATGGCTAAATGAATGTTTGGAGATGTACACATTTTAGCTGCATGGTGAAAACACTAGTGTTTGTGGAGGCTATGTCCCAGGTGAAGGAAAGCGTGAGTACTCTCTGTAAGGTGTGAAGCATACTCTGTGCCTGCTGTGCTCTGTAGCTGTTCTCCTCGGCCGTGTAGCTGCTCTCCTGAGCTCTGTAGATGCTGTAGTTCTCCTGCGCTCTGTAGCTGTACATGTGTGTCAGATCCATCATGTGAGGAGCCTCGCTCTGCGCCGTGCTCGGCTCGTACTCGATGCCTGAGATGCTGGTGTAGTCCAGCGTGGAGAAGGGCTTCATGTCCATGGAGTGGGAGCTGTCGTCCAGCTCATCCAGTTCCAGAGCGCTCAGGCCGAATCCCATGGGCCAGGCAAACGTCTGTGTGTCCACCATATCTGCCAAAGACAGAGCCACCGCAGAATCAGTACAAACTTGTGCTCCAGTAAGAACAACAACACAGAGTCTCTCCTCAGAGACAGCATGCTTTGTGTTCAAATCTCTGCAGACATAATGACCGCTTTGGCCAAAACAGCAGGCTGGTACACTGGAAAAAACGAAACTTAACCTTTATACTGTATATGTGCATAAACCTTTAGGGCCGGTTTCCCGGAAAGGAATTAGATTAAGCCAGGACTAGACCTTTGCTAATTTGGGACATTTAAGAATTTTTAGAAACATGTCTTACAAAAATGCATTATTTGGGAGCATTTTAAGACCAAACAATGGCAATGATGTATTTTAAGATAACTCAGTGCAAGCCTTTTCCAGCTCTAAACATTTATTTTAATCTAGGACTAGTCTTAAACCCTGTTCAGGAAACTGCCCCTTAAGGTTTACATCAAGTACAAATAGCTTTCAATGCAGGTTACTATTTACTACAATTAATTTGTATTATTAAAAGCAATAACCTTGGTTTCAATTATAACCACACAAAAAAACAAACAAACAGAAAAAATAAAGAAAAAATAAAATAAAATAAAATGCAAAGATTAATCATGATTAATCACATCCAAAATAAAAGTGTTTGTTTAAATAATATATGTGGGTGTGTGTGCTGAGTATATATATAAATAGACACACATGCATGCATATATTTAAGAAACTGTATGTTTATATTTTAAATTTAGATTCACATTTAATATAAATTATATGAATATAAATATGTAAATACATGAAAATATTTTCATTACTGTTTCATTACTTTCATGTTTTATTACTGTGTGTGTCTTTATATACACATAATATCACAGCACACACACTTATATTATGTAGACAACAACTATTGTTTCGGATGTGATTAATCATGATTAATTATTTGACAGCACTAAAAAATAAACAGATCATAAAATGCATTTTTTCTTTTATTGTGTCTTTATTGCTGTGTACTTACACACACACACACACACACACACACACACACATATATATATATATATATATATATATATTATTAATTAACTATATGTAGTTTGGATTTCACCTTAGTTGCTTGTAATTATGCATCATTTATCATAATTGCTTAAATACATGCAACAAATGCAACAAGGACACATTCATTCTTGTATTGAGAGTTTACAGTGCAATTAATGACTTGTTACTGTCGAATTAAAATGCAGACATTTATTTTAGTAAGTGTGTTGATCATGCTTGATTTAGATGGTTATGATTATATGTTTTTAAGAATGTATCCACGCTTGTCCCTCAGCGGTGAAGCTGGACAACGTTCAAGGTCAAATAAAACCTGCTAGTAACCATATAAGTCAAGAAACTGATCACTGTAATTCATTTAAGTCAAGGAACAAGAAGCTCTGTTATTGTTTCACCACGGTAAATTCTTATAATTAATAAAGTTACACTGATGCTGTTTTATTCAAGTAAGCTATTAAAGTAAATGCTGTCTTCTTTCCAGGAACAGCAAATGAAATTAACAGCTCTGCCAATTTGGCACATTTATGCACACTTTAATAGGATATGAACATGTGAAACCTCTGAATGCCAACTGAGAAAACAAATCAGGCCAAAGGCCTCCACCAGCGTAAGAAGCTACAGTTTTCAAAGTGTCAAAACACTGCAGATAAGAAGTCAACGTGAAGAAGAGCTCCGCTCCTGGTGTAAAAACACTCGCGCTGAGTCTTCAAGACGCTCAGGGTGTGAACATACCACCAAATTTAGACTGTACAGACAGCGTTTGCTAGAAAAATGTAACCGCAAGAAAAAAAACTGCTAGTTTCAGCTCCTATCAGCATTTAACTAATTCGATCAGCCGTAAATGAAGCTGTGAAAACTGAAACGCAGTCATTGATTCTGTTTCTGCTGTTCTGTAAACAATATCAGTAGATCAGTATGAATATTAGCACCTCAGATATTGTCCAGCTAGAGCACGTCAAAGCGTAATCTCTTCGCTGTTAAAACACTTTCTGCTGTCCAAACACAATCTACACAAACAGAGTATGAGTAAGACATCTTACCAGTCGCTGTCTAAACACTGATCTGTTTGTTTGAGCATCACACCGAGTTCATCAGTCTGAGAGCTTTCAAAACGGCCGTACACCTCAGCTCGCCGTTTCCTCTCAAATCCTTTAATAGCATCATCGCTCAACTGTGGCGATGACTAAAAACCAAGCTGCTTGGTGAAAACCTGTGTTGAGGTTGCTGCCACTCAAAGGTGTTTTCTGCTCTTCCTTTAGCAGAAATAATGCATTCTGCCTTTAAATATGCAAATATTTATATAAATGTGTCTCATCAGGTGCATTTGTAGAAATGCACAACAATATACATTTATATGCCAAAAGTCATACATAAAGATCCTGTTCCATGAAGATATTTTGTAAATTTCCCAACGTAAATATATCAAAACTTCATTTTGATTATGAATATTTTCATTTTTTTTGCACCCTCAGATTCCAGGTTTTCTAATACATGTAAATACTGTCCTATCCTCACAAACCATACATCAATAGAAAGATTATTTATCCAACCATTTCAGACGATGCATAACTGCTCCAGGGTCACACATACGCCATATAACTATGCGCTCACTGATAAAGACGACATGATGCAGAAACTGATGGAGTGTGGTGTCGTGTCTCTGTTATGACCCCTGTTTTGTCTGTCTTTATTCATTACACTGATTTGACTCTGGGCAGGTAAAAGTGAGAGATGGTCACTGAAGCGTATCGCAGGGCCTATCCCTTGCAGGGCGGTGTTTCGTCATGTTTAAACAGTCACCTGCTAGTAAAACCGATGGTTTAGAGCGAGCTTTAAAACGGAGGGACTCGTTTCTTTATGTTGCCTGAAACGAGGTTATGAAACCTCAGAAATCTGAATGTTTGAGTTTCACAGATTTTTGAAAATGCTTCAGAGAGGAGCAGATATGCTAAATACAGAACACAAACGCAGAGCACAGTTGCCACAGAAAAAGATTGTAGTTGATAATAAACCAAAGTCTAACACGGTTAACCCATCAATGACAAACTGTGTCCTCTATCCACCCTGTGCAGAATTCGATGTAAGCAAGGTCTCTGGTTGAGTAAAACCACACAGAAGAGATTTTGCGATATATGCTCGCTTCTCCACTATTCCGCCCTCCAGAACTAAGTGCCCTTTTCAGGGATAAAACCTATAATTTACATAGATTAAACAGCTCCGGTCTTGTCTGGATGACACAGAGGGGTTTAAATGTTAAAAAGTTTTCCCACCCAAAAATCTTTCATCGCCAGACTGGAACAGCAGCTTTCAATGCACGCTAAACACTGAAGGACAAAAAAAACACACACGCATATATTGGTCCAAATACCTGGAATGTTTCCCAATGACTTTCTATAAATACCGACAGGTCTGACACATCCTTATTCCCACCACTGCCCCCCCCCCACTCCCAATTGTGTTTTGTCATTAAGGAGAAGAGCTTTTCTCGATCTGTCTATTCTTAGTAAAAGGCAAAGTTTCCGCTCATAACATACCCATTTTGAAACGTGGTAAACATCATTTGCTCTAGTTGGCAAAAGACGCCGTACAGCATTGTCAGAAACTTAGATTACTGAGACAAACTCTCCTTCTCTACTCCTTTAACTCAAGCGGTCGCGAACCCAGAGATGTTTTGGTTTTAACCACAAGCCCATCGAAATATAAGGTCAAACCTGTATTTTAGACACCGCAGTGTTTCTGCAGCGAGCCAGCACTCGCACATTCTTCATTACATAACTCTGGGGGACAATGGGGCGCTAAAGTCACCATACGCTTATTGGACCAAACTGTTTGCACCGATATGACGTGCGAACGGAGCATAACAATACATGACAAATTGTCAAGTTAATGCCCTGTATCTTAACAAAAGACAACAAAAACCACGTGAACCAGCCCCTAATGGACAGATTTCAGAGTTGCATCCTTCAGCCAAGTCTGATCATGCAGTGAATGTGGAAGTTGAGACAAAACTCAAGGCCAAACACTACAAATGGCCTCGGCCTCCCTAAATCTGTAGCTGATTTAATAAAACCACTAGATATGGTCACAGTGCATTATTTCAATCCATTAGCTATAACTTTTGCCTTAATAAGCTACTGATTTTTGAACTGGTCGTTTTTAAGGGAAGTAAAATATGCGCTAATAAACATCCAATATGTTAATAATAGGCAACTAGTTAACAGTGAGAATTGGTCCCTAGGCTAAAGTGGTTTTAGTAGCCCTGTCAACGGATTCAGCATTGTTATGAAATTAATATAGTAAGAAAAATAAAAAACAGGTGGATTTTTCACCCAATAGACTTTAATTAACATGACCCTGACAGTGCTTTAAAGTGATTTAACGATGAGCTGTAGTGTTATACTGAGGTGCTGCAGACTTCACTGCTGATGTTTGGTAAATCAAGCGAGGCAGTCTGTTATGTGAAATCCTTTCCACAGGGACACTATTGCAACAGGACTGTAATGTTTTTCACTGATATTTCCTAAGAACATCAAACAAATGCCAAGTCGAAGGAGAACGCGGCCACAATGTTTTCACATGAACCAAGCAAAAAAGATCCCCACAAAAATAATGCTTTCTTCAAGTTAAAGAAGATTCAAACCATCAGAGCTCGCTCTCCTAAAAAGTCCGGGGGAAAATGAAAGTTCGCCTAAAGTTTGGTCTCTAGGTTCACGTGTAATTCTTTTAATTGCGTTGCGCTACAGAATCCTGGCGCTGCAATGAAAAAAAAGGCAGTCGACGTTAAAAGCTTGTACAAGAAGAACCTGCTCGTCTGCATTCAGGTTCAGGCTCAGACTGACGGAGGGACTCTACCGCAGACAGAAACGACTTCTGTTTCCTTGAAAGATTCCCAATGGCGATTCTACGAATGATAACGCTTCTCTAAATCTGATAAAAGGGCCACAACTCTAATTTTCTCAGGTTCTTGTCATACGCATGTCTCCAGACTCAACTGATGTTTGATGTGGGACAAAATGGCTTTTGATAAAAACATATGACCTTCAGCTATTTTGTCTTTCTCTAAGATGGTCTTAGGGAACCTTTTCTACAGTTTTTTCCCCCCTGCTCAGTTAAAAGCGGCAGAAGGAACCGTAGAAGTGTGCACTACGCTTTTTTTTTTAAAAATATTTAAGTTAATATAAAATAAAGAATACTGGACTGCATTTGTGACCCTGGAGCGCATGGGTCAGTTTTTTGAAACTGAGATTTTTACATCATCTAAAAAGCTAAATAAATCATCTTTCCATTGGTGTGTGGTTAGTTATAGTACGATATTGAGCCGAGATACATCTATTCGAAAATGGTGCAAAACAAAACCTATAAATTGAGGAAAATTTCCTTGAAAGCTGTCCAAACTAATTAGCAATGCATATTACTAATTCAAAAATACACTTTGATATATTTACAATAGTATCCTATTGATTTATACCTGTGCTTTCTCTGTAAAAAAAAAATTACTGTTATTTTAACGGTAAAAAATTGTGAAAATGCTACGGTAAAAACCTGTTAAGTGGTTAACGGTAAATTCTTGTCAAATTTTCAGGGAAAAAAACGTAAACTGAAATTACCAGAATAACCATTGCATCATGAATTTGTTTTATGTTTTTACTTCTAAATAACTCATGCAGTGTGTCATGTAGCTGTATGTGAACATAAACTATCTGCAAAGTTGTGACGCCGACAGTGCACGATAAAACAAAGTTAGAAAAAAAGAGTCGGCTCATATTCGCCTAAACGAGTCGTCAGCAATTTGAATCTTTTTCTGTTACGGCCACATGCACGAAGTAACATATTTGCATAAAGTCCGCCCACGTTCTACGTCACGTGGGGTAAAATTTTAACTATTTTTGAAAAAAAACTAAAGTGTTTTTTGACCTTGCAAACATGTAAATCTGTTTTAAGAGACCCATAAAGCAATATTAGCAACCTTTAAAATGGCATAATAGGGGCACTTTAAAACCAATAAAACCTCAAATGTTGTTACCGTATTTTTTTACTGTCGAATTTCTAATTATGACAGAGTTTTTTTTTTACAATGCACTTGTAACTGGTTTAGTGCTCCAGGGTCACATTTGTAAAGAAATCTCTAGTACAGTCTTTGTAGTCATTCTCTGGACATTCACGAGAGTGGAAACATGTTTTATTTTTCAGCGCACTGTCTTTTGAAGCCCTCAGCAACGGCTCACAGTGTATATTCAACACGCCTGGCACATTGTGTCTACAAGACTATTTTGAATGTTCAACTTTGCTGCAAGTTTCTCCTAAAGTTTCTCCCTTCTGCAGAACAGAAGATGCATTTGTAAAGTCAGTTTGGGCTGCTGGCTGAGCTGTTCGCAGAAGTCACCGTATCTGCCATCACCTGATGCAACTCTTTCCTCAGAAGAAGAACGGGGGAGTTTGTCGGGGGCGGCTCGCTCTCCGGGGAGGGGAGTACCCAGCCTGACCTCAAAGCTTTGTCAGTGAGGGCAGAAGATACAGAAACATATGACTTCCTGACCTTAGCGCTCAGCTACGGCTGCCTCCATACTGAAGTTTGACCTCTGCCCTCTCGCTATGAGTCTCCACCAGACAATAAAGTTGTCTGGCCGCCCACTCGGCTGGTACTGATTTTGCGCAGCATGCATGTGCCGCTTTGATGCGTCATACACGTTTCTGACCACATTTTAAGCAGGCTGGCATAAATCCCTCAATGGCACGAGTGGACCCTGATTTATTTTTCTGACGTGTTCAAAAATGAGCTCACCAGGGGTTTTTTCACAGTGCTTTTTGGGCATAAGAATGGAAAGCAGTTAATTACAAGTGATAAGTATTTACGATATATACCACCCACTCTCTTTTTCGAAACCTAAACTATTCTGAATAAATGATAAATGTTTAAACCAACCTTCTGGGTAGTAACCCACTGGGTTTGTCCACAGTTTACCCAGCAGTTTTTAGAGTGAAAACAAAATGTAATTCATTAAATGACTAAATGACTAAAAAAACGACCCGGAAGTTTGGATTAAACATTTAGCTGAACAAAAGAACCCAATCGCTGGGTCTGTCCATAGTTTACCCAGCACAATGTTGTATTTAACCCAGCATTTTTTTTTATCAGTGTGTTTTTCTTCATACAATAGACGTAAACAGTAACTAAGATGGTTTGATACACGACTAAAAAAACTGCAAAATTCAAAATATGGGTTAAACACTTGCAAAAAATTAATAAAAATATTTATTATAGAAATATATACATATAGGTAAATAAACAAGCTATTCACGGACGTCTGGTTTTTTAGGAGAGGACAATATTTAACTGAGATACAACTATTAGAAAATCTGGAATCTGAGGGTGTAATAAAATCTAAATAATGAGAGAATCTCCTTTAAAGTTGTCCAAATGAATTTATTAGAAGTGCATATTACTATCAAAAATGACGTTTTGATATATTTACAGTAGGAAATGTACAAAATATCGACATGGAACATGATATTTATTATACTATTAAAACTAGAACTGATCCATTGAATGCATTGTTGTCTATTGCTACAAACATACAGTACCTGTGCTGCTGAGGACTGCTTCTGTGTTCCAGAGTCACCAATACAAAACATTTCTTGAAATCAACACAGTACATTGCCATTGTGTGCCTTATTTTAGATATAGGCCTACATATTATATTTTTAACATTATATCAACATTCTTCTGAATCTCTCTATGAATAAATGATGACTGGCCATCTTTTTTTTTAATGACTTGTTTATTTTGATTCACCAGGACCGCTGTGAAACACTGGCCTGTAATTAAATTATGAAATCTTTTTGCTATCTCAACACTTTGGTTGATAGCTGTCCAGACAATCTGATAAGTTTCAATTCACAGTTTTAAAAGGAACAAACACTTTATCTAAAACAAGACATGTTAAAAAAACACACATCCTACAGCACATGCAAAAAGCTATAGCTCCCCCTCCAGAGCCGGGAGTTTCTCCTGAGGTCAGATCCTCGACGATTGAGTCGATAAAGTACACTGAACTTTTGACTTAAGCGAATGGGCAGGCAAGTGGCTATTTCTGTGGTTATATTAAATTGAACAGGAACTGAAGATTTTTTTTTGGCTGGTTTTGACACTCAGCAAAAGTGCAGACAGCTAAGTATCATGTGGTCCTGCTATGAGGTGTAAGGCTAGCCAGATGACTTCCTGTTGCTTCATTCTCACTCAGAACTCTGCTGGTTCCACTTCTCTTCACAGAAGAGCGTCGGAGACCAGCGCGGCTTCTAATAAACGGACACACAGAGGCAAAAGTAAAATTAGGCTGTTTACGTGTCATCTGAATCTTCCAGCTATGTTAATAAATAGATATGTCAAGATAGGCGATAAGTGTGGTCTGATCAAAGTAATTCATTAATTTTTACTGTTCTTGACACGAGTGTGATTTGATTGAGTTTTTAGGCGAGACACTACGGGCAAAAACACTGTCAGTTTGTTTTGTTTTGTTCATGCATCTGTCGATTTTGAGCTTTCTGGATTTTCATTGCAGTATTTTTCAGACTAGTGAAAAAAAATATGTGTTGAAGTGTTTCTTTTTACCATTGAGTCTGTAGATTTCAATTACAGTGCATATCTTTAAAGGCCATTTTCAGAAATAAAAAAACTCATATACACTTCATATACATACACTAAACTTTGATTCCTATATATCTTCTGCAGGGGTTATATATGTATATATACATAGCTATCTATTCTGATTCTAGGGACACATAGAGAAATCTAAAATGTTACCAAAATGTAACAACAATTTTAAACATGGCTTCATCCAGTATTCGGATTTGTTATCTAATATTGCACTTTTAATTAGTGTTCATTTGTGTATTTAAATGTAACACTTCAGTCAAACTTTTAAAAAAGTTTGATTGATAGCTTGAAGTTAGTAAGATCCTTAATTTAATCAGTTAGTTGGTAATAGTAATCATATATATTAGTTCTATATCTATCAATCTATACACAAACACACACAAGATCCAACTTGAACTTCTACCCATTTCAGTAAATTCAAACTATGATTCATCTGGAGATTCATCTCGAAATGGGACATTTGAGTAAGGGACAAACAATCTGTTCTGATGTTAAAGCCAAGCATTCACAAGGGACTTGAGCAAAAGCGAAGCTGAATTGTGAAGCTTCTGGAGGATTTCGACTTGCACAACATCTAAGGACATGAACTTTCTCCCAATTACTTTTAATAGGAATGAGTTAACGGTGAATGGCTCTCTGGAGGGTTTTGCGGAGCTTCCTAAACGGATAAGGAAGGAACATGCTCTCTGTCAAGGCCTTTTCAACGCACTCGGGCTACAGATCCCGTGAAATCAGAGGAAGGGTCTTCCCTGTTCCTCGATGTGGACAGGAAAGGGGGGAGAGGTTTAGTTTTGGTCACATCATGACTAAAAACATGCAGCGACGGCGCTACTGTGATGGAGCTTTGGGAAGCGACCCGGAGCTCGTTCCCAAAATCCTCTGGAGCTGGATGTTTAATGTCTTGCTGACATCGAACCTTCAGCATGAATTACAGTCTCTGATACGAGAACATCTCAGGGGCTTCTGGACTTCACCCTAAGTGCTCAGCTTCATATCGCACACTTGTTTATGGACATTGTAACATTGCATCATTGCAACATTGTAATTAAGCACCGTAAAAAGCAGGAGATAAGAATGTATACTCACATTCATGACACACGAGCAGAACGGATTTCTGTGTGAAGCGTTGACAAAACCACAAACCAAAATTCACTTCAGCACACACGCTTCACACAGAAATTCATTCGAAGAATGCAGTTTTGCATACAATCTATTAAAATATGTCTCCATCGGATTAAACAGTTTAAGATGAAGAACATAAAATTCAATGTGTTAATGTGACTTTAACAGATTGTAAAAAAAAGGCTTTTTCTTGACCTATCAAAGGCTTTTGACACCGCTGATCACGGCCTACTGCTAAATAGACTTTCTATTGTTGGTCTCTGAAAATGTTGGCCAGTTATCGTGAGAACACAACGTGTGCTTTTAAAAGGTTGTACTTCATCTACTTTGTCACTTTCCAAAGGTGTCCCTCAAGGGTCTGTTCTGGGACCTATTTTCTTTACTTTTTATATATATATATATAATTTATGTGATAACATTCCAAATGCTAAGAACCATATCATACAAAGTAATCTTCCTGACATAACATCTTTCCAGGGGGAAAAAACAGAGTTTTTGCAAGTTTGCAAGTTACCTGGGCATCCTACTGGATAGTTAGTTACCTTTTAAGCTTCTTATTGATAAATTGCACAAATTGCGGTTTTACTACAGAAATTGATCTATATTTTCTTATAAAGCAAGGAAATATTTGGCATCTGCTACATTCTTACCACTCTTGGATTATGGTGATATACTGTATATAAATGCCCCAGGATATGATCTAAAAAATCTTCTGTTTTTCTTAGTACAGTACAGGTTGCAGTTATCAAACGAGAATGCTGAGTTACCATCGTTGTTTACTTCTTGAAGTTATAATTGGTATAGTTATGTTTATAAATCTACTTGTGGTCTTACTTCATCTTATTTGTCTCTGAGCTCTTCTAAATCAAAGTTATGCTACAAACTACGTTCAAGTGATCAGTTATATTTCAAAGTCCCTCGAGTTTGAACTGAGCAAGGAAAAAAGGGTTTTGAATATAAAGCTATACTTTGGCTTGGAACAATCTACAAATCATTGTTGTTAGACCTAACAATATACCTAATTAATTTTTTTCTGTGAATTAACTGAATTTTTGGTGTGTTTTTAATGGCTGTAAAAATTTGCTGGATTTTTTGCGGTGTTTTAGTGGCTGTTTGAAGTGCTTTCACAAAGGTGTCCTACCAGAGGAACCACAAATGTAGAGGAACTCATGAACTAGCAATATGTTCCACTAAGAAGAAAAAAAAAACCCCTCAATCATTTCATTAATTTAAATATATCAAACTTTTTTTGTCCCTCGAGTTCGAACTGAGCAAGGAAAAAAGGCTTTTGGATATAAAGCTATACTTTGGCTTGGAACAATCTACAAATCATTGTTGTTGTGATTTTTGATCTGTGTTGTGTGTTATGATGTAAACTTCTATAATGTTGTTATGTATGTTACTGCTTTCTTGGCCAGGTCACTCTTGCAAAAGAGATTTTTAATCTCAAAGAGTTTTTAACCTATTTAAAAAACAAAAAAACATTCGGCTGCATTCGGTAACTTTGCAAGTACCAACCCTAATACTCTACTAGTACGAGTTAGTTTGCACGTAGAGTTGCTTATTAAAGTCAGTAGAATGTCTGAAGTGGACTGTCGAAATGATTGTAACCAAAATGCATTGATAAAATAACTCTTTTCAGCTGACACTTCACAAAGCAACACACACACACCGTATACAGCCCAGGGACGTATATGCCTCCTTCGCTCATGCAGTGGTGCCATAACTGGTTCTTGGAGCTGAAGTTCCAGCCCACTGAAACGCAAAGCGAAGGATAAGGTGCGGCTTATGGCCTCTAATGAAGTCAATGCTTCTGTATAATCCTGCAATCTGTGTGCGAACACGTGCAAGATAACGCACTAAAACATATCTGGGCCATTTCAAAAGAGATGCAATCCATCATCTTTACGCTCAAACCAAACAGCCACTCCTGTAAATGCACACACACACACACACACACACACACACACACAATGTACTGAGCTTACACTGGAAACATGCTGAAGTCTCAGCGTTTTAAGGTGCACCAAAACTATGAGCAAAGTGCAAGAACCTGTCAGCAGCACAGAATGGCGAGGAGCAGTTTTAGCATAAAAAAATCAGCGTAAAGAGGGTTTCTGCTGCGATTTCCACACCTTTCGTTTATGACAACAGGGTAAAGTCCACCCCAGCGTACTTCAGTTATATAACAGGTCAGACCGTCTCATCTCACACGGCTGTTTGTTTCACTCTATACTGTACGTTCATGCTAAAGATTAAAACCACGTTGAAAATACAGGATAAATATATAAGTATATATAATAGTAATTGAACTGAAAAAAATATCTCAAGGAAACCGTTTGTTTTTTAGGCGACTTCTCCAATTTTCTGGCTTGTTGTCTGTGAACCATGCTGGAGAACATTCATGTTCGTATTTCAAAGCATATACATAATTCATAGATAAGATATGGTTTGTAATGGAAAATTCACTCCACTGTACATGTAAAGACACACAAAGACAAACTGTACATGAACGTGCACATTGCAATAAAACACACAACAATTACAGGCAAACCTCTCCAAGTGAAAAATTTTCAATTTCGATTTTCAGTTTCAGGTTTTTTTTTTTTTGTGTGTGTCTTTTTTTTTGTTTTCTTCTCACCCTCCCACTTTTTACTACTTGCTATGCAAAATTCTGAGCCGAATGACAAAGCTGACCTCAGATTTACTGGTAAAGCAGAATTAGATATTTACTGACCTCTCTTTCATATTAATTTCGCAATTTGTGCAACGCATCACAAATGTCATAAGGTTCTTTGATTTCCCTAAATAACAGCAGGCCAGACAATGTGCGTTAGTCGCTATTTGTGACTGTCACAAGAATCTGACTTTAGTTCTTGAATTAAAGAACGCTTGCGTTGGCAAAGTTTTTTTTCTTTTTTTAATGGATATGCTACAGTAGTTCATGCATTAGAATATGATGAAACTTCTGCTAATAGATGTCAGCCGTCTTTATGCTGTAGAGTGATAACACACAGTCTAATGTATAATGTTTTCGTTCAAATTCATATTGTGCAACACCAACAAACAAATCAATAAACAATCCAACAACAACAACAAAAAAATCCAGTTTTACATAACCAAATGTCAAAGATTATTATTGTGTTTCTATTTACATGTTGATCTCCGAAACAATGCTTTAAATCCATTTTAGACATCTAATGAGTGGCAAATTTGAGTAAATTTGACACAGAAAGTTTAGTTAAACAAAAAAAAAATCTGAATCTCAGCCTAAATACAGTTTGTGCTATGTTTACTGAAAAATCTCATCTCTGTAGAGGTCTGTTTATAATAAAGTTATAAATAAAGAAAGTTCTTTAATTCTGAAGGAGAAAAAGCTAATTTCTTTTTTCTGTGAATTAACTGGATTTTTGCTGTGTTTTTAGTGGCTGTCACAAATAGTACTTTCACAAAGGTGTCCTACCAGAGGAACCACAAATGTAGAGGAACTCATGAACTACAGTAGCAATATGTTCCACTAAGAAGAAAAAAAAAAAAAGCCTCTATCATTTTATTAATTTAAATATATAAAACTTTTTTTTATATGTTGAATGACATTCAAACAGTGTAGCCAAAACTTCCAGATATACTGAGGCCTCTGTAATAATCAGTATTTATCATAAATTCTTCACTATAGCGGTCAAACGTTTTCCACTAAATAAACCCAGACAGATGATTTCTGGTGTAATCTAAAATATAAGATGTAGATTTCACAGATTTCTACACACCAACGGTAGGCTATCTCTATCTCAAAAAGCACAGCTATGCAAAACACAAAACTTTCCTAAATGATGTTGCTGACTATTGAGATCTACTAAAACCTATCACACTTAACTCAGCTATTAAACACACAAACTCAGCTGTTTGTTCGCAGAATTATTTTTAAAAATGTCAATTTAAGCAGGTATATCAGTATACTGTAGTGTAGTAAGCTGCTTATTCACACTTACCCGAAGTGAATGATGGCTTTTTGATATTGAAACGGCTGTGCAGCATATATGTAAGTTAGCAGACACAGTAAACGAACTGTTCTCTTCTTCAGTATTCACCTGCTGCTCACTAGAGGTGGTCTTGAAGTGCACTGACCTGTAGGGGTCTCTTGAAGGTGTTGAGTGACGCTAAGGATAGTTCCTCCTGGTGTGTGCGCTGTTGAGTGTGAGAGGTGCAGGAGTTGTCCTGCTGTAGCTCCACAGGTTCTGCTCGCTGTGAATTATAGATACAGGAGCCAGGGCTTGAGCTCTGTAAGGCGCAGAGATGCGCGAGGCAGCCTACAGCCAGTGACGCTGTCTCAAATACTAGCGAGCTGCCTACTTAGGCAGCGTTCATTTTGGGAGATTATATGCGCTCTCTCTCTCTCTCTCTCTCTCACACACACACACACACACACACAACTCTCAACATAGTTCAAAAGACAACATAAATAGGCTGCATACAGATTCGATGCGTAAATATTCTATTTTATAGCCTAGCCTACATGATTAAGTATTTCCACACGGTGGTAAAAATTTCTTCTAAATGGGACTAATCATTGAAAATATTATGGAATATTGTGTAAAGTTGCAGCATATATGCTATGTTGGCCAAAGTGATTCTAAAACATGTAAAATCAAAGTCAAACGTTCTAATCAAAACGCTTTAAACTATTTAAAAATGCTCCATAATGCACTATATTTTTCGTTTTCACTATATATAAATATATTATAAAATAATAATAAAAAAAATATTTGAGAATGCCTAAAATTCCATTAGGGTCTAGTTAGACAGCTCGAAGTGGTTTGAGACACTTCCACTCTGTTTCTCCTCCCATCAGGAACACCTTTGGAACACATGGAGCAATGCGGAAGAGCCAAAGAAATCTGTGCCAAAATAACTGCATTAGGTACGCCAAGTTTACGTAAGCATGCACTACCGATTTTACTCCACCTGTTGTCAGCACCCGGTGAGATCACGAAAAATGCTTTAATAAGCATTATATTGTTACTGTGAAATTCGTGCGGCTAGAAGTGAGATATTAAATAGTACCGCATCAACGTTTCGTTTTATGCTATTGTGGAAGTGCACGAAGAAGCACAATGCTTTCAGCTTGAACCCAAATCATATTTGTTTGCAACTGCCATTACAACAACATCAGGTCGTGTCTTAATAGAACCTGCCTCCTCAGCTGCCTTCTGAAATCCACTGCAATAGCTATAACAATAAATTGAAGTTAAAGAATAACGTTTCACATGATCAGGCGTTTAGATAATGTGTGATAAAGATGTGGAAAGAGGTTTGATGTAATGAGGCTCCAACATCATCAATCATATGACTGGACAAAACCATGAGAGAAAGAAAGGAGGTTAGGCTCTTCCCACAGAGCTAAGTCACAGGTACTGTACTGATATTAACCTTTTCCATAAACTCCATTTAAAATATCATTGAAAGTAATAGTTTTGAAGACCTTTGTTTTTATTGGAGTGCAGATTTACCTCATCATCAGACCTGTGTAGCTCTTGATTTTTGTGTCAAATGAGTGCTAATGAGTTTCAACTAAGGTAGTTCAGGGTGTACACCCCTCTCTCATATTTGGTTTGGTTTTCTTTGTGGGATATGTTGAGACGACCATTAACCATGAACAGTTAGCAAAAACAGTCATGTACTGCCATCTTCTGGTAGTGTATATTCTCTAAGCTTCATGAACAGAACTGCTCACTTTTACTATCTCTCAGACGAGATTAAAGATTTATTCATCACAAAGCACATGAAAAATACATCATAATTTTTTAACAGAGCATAATAACCTTTAATAATAAACCAAATGACCAGGGCATTGGTGTTTGCACTTACTGACCGGGTCCTCTGGTTCAAAAAATCTGAAGAAACAAACAAATACTGCAAAAAAGGTTACAGATACATGCACAACAGTACGTGTGGCCGCTTGATGCTTCAGCTGAATGTACATGTAATGGGCAGACTGCAAACAGAGCACGCCGGTATGTCAGTGGAATGATGCGCCACATGTTTATTGACACTTGTACAGAGAAAACAATTATCACCGGGTCATGCAAAGCAATAATACTGTGCACAAAGAAAACACAACATGGACGCAGGAATAAACATATATTCAAATTAAACTCCTGAGATGTTAAACGTACAATACAATACAATATGCAGAGATACTATAAACATGGCACTCATGAATATCTTGACAGGTTGGTAAGTGCTGGATGCAAGCTATGTCGCTAAAACACCAGGCGTTCCACTGAAATCCCACCACTGCACTGAAACCGACCAGTCCAAGCATTGATTACTGTAGGAAACTTGAAGAGGAAAGTGCTTTTAGAAAGATTCAGAGGTATTGTTGAGCTAATGTCTCACTGGCTAACGCTAACAACACATATCAACTAGTTAAACACACACACACACACACACACACACTACAGGGATGAACAAGGGAAACTCGTCACAAATATCTGGGTAAAGAAAACGCACTACTACGATACAGCTACAACATCGAGGGGCTATAGATGAATTCAGCATACTCCAGCCTCCTGTAACTGATCGCTTAAGAGCCATCCCCTCCTCATATAAATCCCATTGTTTCGGGGCAGAGCGACTCAATAAATGTAAACACCAACATCTCGCGAGAACAATCACTGTACATCACTCTAACCTTCTCAATTAACACTCGGATAATTACAGCAGAGTTGGGAGGAGGGGTTAAATGTACACAGCTACATGGAATTAACCTCAGACCAGGATGCATATCTGTCACTCGAGTGCCTGGCCACCTTTCGGCTGCTGGGTTTTATCACTAGTCAGAGAACAGGCTTGCAAAAGACTTTCGCAAGTTTCGAATGGTCTCCGCCTTAGCTTCATCCTCGTTGCTGGAGCGGAAAGTCTCGCCAAAGGTGCTGAAGGCGTTGGTCAAGGACTGGGATTTGCTGCAAAACAGTGGGAAAAGCAGAGGCAAAATTTAGATGGTCTTTAAAGTTATGTGATTGCTCAGTGAACACGAGAGTACGGTGTTGAAGGCAGAAGAGCTCAATCCCACTCATGGAGATGTAACTTCCTGCAGAGTTTGCACCTCTGAACCAGGCCAATCACAGGATTCGTTTTCATATAGCAGAGCTGAACCCTGCATTCCAATTCACACACTGTCCGTCCTATATACTAGGCTACATTGCAATTAGTGTAGTGGTTCTTAAGTGGTTAGTTTACCCCCAAAATGAAGATTCTGTCATTACTTACTCACCCTAGTGTCAATCAAAACCTGTAAAACCTTTGTTCATCTTCAGAACCCAAATTAAGTTATTTTTGATGACATCGGACTAGTCTCGCGTAGCCAGACCTTCAGACTGACGGCTGAAGGTCTGGACTTCATAGCCGCTTTTTTTGGCAAGGCCCGC
>JAUCMU010000013.1:686545-697007 GCA_032275025.1 Enteromius treurensis | reverse complement strand
GTAATCCTGACCCTGAGCCTTTAATAAAGTACTTTTGCACATGAACTCGTACGCCTCACGCTCCCGTATTTGCAACACCTTACTGTAAAAGGAAATTTACGCCCATGATGACAACCAAGGGTGGAGACATGAATGAGCACTCGTGAACACATATACCATGGGCGGAGACATGAGTTCATTGATGAAAGTCTAGGATAAACAGAGACACATAAAACACAGATTATAAGACAGAAGCTGGAGTGCCATCCATAGCTGTGCTGGCACATCCAGCTGAACGTTACAATATCTGAATCCTGACTTTATATCTCACAATTCTGACTGTATATCTCACAATTCTCACTTTATAACGCTCAATTTTGAGTTAGGTTAGGGTTAGGGTTAGTTGTGAGTTATAAAGAATTTCGATTTAAGTAGTGGCAACTGCTATATAGACTTTATCTCGCACGTCTTACTTTATATCTTGCTATTGCGACTTTATATCTTGCCAGTCTGAATTTATATCTCACAATTCTGACTTTATATCTTGCAATTCTGACTTTATATCTTGCAAGTCTGACCTCAAATCTCGTAATTCTGACTTTATATCAAAGACTATAGAACATAGTCACTCATATAGTTTTGAATGGGGGGAAAATGCAACGCTTAAAATGGCTGATCAATCACAAGAAGCCCCGCCTTGTAAATAAAATATCCAATCGCTGATTTGTAAAGTCATTGCATCAATGCATCTGCCGTTACTTTATAACTTATAATTGCGACTTTTTATCTCACAATTCTGTCTTTTTTTCTCCGAATTGTGAGATAAAAAGTTGCAATAACATTTTTTTATTTTTTATTCAATGTCCGAAACCGGCTTCCATGGTATTGCAACAACAACAACACTGTCACGCTGTAGTCTCGCTTCTCAGTGGGCAAAGAAGGCAGGGGACACGGGATGAATCAAGGTGAACATTTAATGAAAGTCCAGGAACACAGAACATGAGACCGAGACAACAGGCACAAACACAATGACATTTACAAACAGCAACTGACAAACTGGAACTCAAAAGGACACAGGTTAAATACAAATGGAAACAAATAGGGATATTGGGAACACCTGTGACACATGGCTGGGATCAAATCAACTGATAATCACAAGACAGGACAGGAACTCCAAATAAGGGCAAGACACATGAGAAAACAAAACAAAACGAGACCAGACAGACAACGTTACATAGCCCCCTCCCTAGGAGCGGCTTCCAGATGCTTTATTAAAAACTGTAGGAGCGTGGTGGAGTGGAGGCGGAACAGTCCTTAGAGCGAGGGGAAGGATGGATGGGAGCCCTAGAGGATGGATGGGGCACTGGAAGCCTCCAGAGCATAACAAGGATCTGGACTCTTGGGCGGCCATGGCGGATCTGGAACCTGGGATGGCCACGGCGGATCTGGAACCTGGGATGGCCATGGCGAATCTGGACCCTGGGATGGCCATGGCAGATCTGGCCCTTTGGGTGGCCACGACAGTCCGGTCCCCGTCCAACCCTTCCCATCATGACCCAGGTACCTCTACCCCCCAAAAAATAATTATTGGGGAGGCCTCCCATCTGTACCGACCCTGGGTCATCAGGTGTTATCAAGGAGGGTTGGTTTGGGGACCACTCTGGCCTGGATTTGGGGGTAGGACCCAACAGTTGCTGACTGGACACCGCAGGGATTTCAATTGGCACTCCTGGCAGAAGTTCAGACACTGGACATGACAACGGTTCTCCTGACCGTGATTCGGACACCAGACCTGACAACGGTTCTCCTGACCATGATTCGAACACCGGACCTGACAACGGTTCTCCTGAATGTGATTCGGACTCCGGACCTGAAACTGTTCTCCTGACCGTGATTCGAACCCCGTACCTGACAACGGTTCTCCTGACCGTGATTCGGCTGGGACCCAGCAGATGAGGACTGGAACTTTCAATTAGCGCTCCTGGCCTTGATTCAGACACCGGAACTGACAACGGTTCTCCTGACCGTGACTCGGACACTGGACCTGCATACAGTTCTCCTGACCATGATTCGGGGCTGAGACCCGATAACTGTGGACTAGAACCTTTGGGAGTTTGGATTGACACTCCTGGCCGAAACTCCCAAACTGAACTCTCACACGGCTTACCAGATCGTGATTTGGGACTGGGACCCAACTGATGCGGATTGGGAATCGTGGGATTAACTCCGGTAATTCAGACTCCCATTCTATGTCCAGAGTGGGAATTTGTGGACCGGAGTCCATGGGTGGCTGGATCAGTGATACGGATCCGCAGTTTAAATCCAGAGTGGGGTTCAGCGGATTGGGATCCACGGGAGGAACACAGAACATGAGACCGAGACAGCAGGCACAAATGCAATGACATTTACAACAGCAACCGACAAACTGGAACTCAAAAGGACACAGGTTAAATACAATTGGAAACTAATGGGAAAATTGGGAAAACCTGTGATCCACACGGCTGGGATCAAATCAGCTGATAATCACAAGACAGGACAGGAACTCTAAATAAGGGAAAGACACGTGAGAAAACAAAATTAAACCAAAACAGACAGACAACTCCAGACAGACAACGTTACAAACACCAACAACAACATAAAAAAAGAAAAGAAAAGATAAGAAAAGCATTTGCTATTAATTTGTATAAAATATTTGCTTTTTTTCTTCTGATATTTAGAGTAATGTGAACAGTGAGCTTGCTCTGCCAGTATTTTCTTCTTTTTGCATTAATCTTCAGCATCTCTTATCACAAATTATAATTTGGAAAATGCTTCTATTACAGTTTTTGTGCAAGCCCAGAACATAAATCAGCTAAAAAGTGTGTTAGGAGCAATACTTGTTCAGTTTGGATGTGGAATTAGGTCGATTTGTCTTTTCTACTGCTAAAAATACGTGTTCTGGGCCATTGGTAAATTGTTCATTCTTGGCTAAACAAATACAATTACATTTTTAAAATAATAATTTTGCAGAACATTTGACATTTTCTCCAATTTTCTATGTTTTCTATGATGCATGGGAACCCTGAAACCTCAGTGATGCCATTTACTATGGTTTTATGCATCTGCGTCTTTTTCATTGCTGAGAGGTGGTTTGATTTACAAGTTTCGATTCTGGTGCTCAAAACTAGCTTTTTAATAGAGTAATGTAATTAACAGTACTGTGGCTATAAACCTGTCTGGCTGTTCTGTGTTATACTGTTTAAAATGGTTTTGATTTAGGCTGGTAAAGAGTTCTTAAATATCATAAAATCCATTTATTTTTAGTCATAACAAAACATACTGTGGTAAAATCACTGAGCTGACATCACATCGGTGACGCCTGTCTTTTGAGTCTGAGTTTACTGGCTGCTTCTGGCAGAATTATATGAACTGTTCCACTTTTATTTGTTTAAAGCGAAACTGCTTACACGTGTGGATATTAGCAGGAAATGGTAAACTTTAGGAGTGTCCTTAGAACACAAACATTTCAGTTCTTGTCTTGCATGAGCACAAAAGTGAACTTCCAAAGAATTATTGCAATGTCTGATTCACATTCCTAACAATGGATTTGGCAAGGATTTATGTGTTTTCTGCAAAACCTCACAAGGCATGCACCCATTTGTCTGTGTCCTGGCACAATACTCGGTCACTGTGGTCTACGCCTCCTCTCATAGCTATAATCTTCTAACTTATTACACATTTCTGTCTCTTTGTCTGGTGTTGATCTTCACCTATCACCTCACATGCGATAACATAAGAGGTCTCTCACCTCAGTAATATAGTCCTTTCCGTCCTTCCCATGTATGGCTTTAATGGCACAGATGTCTAGACCTCCAAAGACATCGGCACAGGCGTCCACCCACAGCTTATACCTACAGGACAGAAGAGCTTTCACTTTCCCTGTTCATGGTTTCTGATCGCTTCACGTCGAGTAAAATCATACTGTCTGTTGAACACCCATGTCAACATCCTGATCTGCTTTGTTGTTATTCTCACAGAATTAGTGCTGCTAATTTTGTTTCCTTGCTGCCCCTGGATGTTACACATGTGATAGTGCATAGAAGCATTCATCAGCAGCACAGGTATATTTGTAGCAATGGACACTGTATGGGTCAAAATTATACTTTTCTCTTTTATGGCAAAAAAATCATTACGATATTAAGTAAAGATCATGAAGATGTTTTGTAAATTTCCCACCATAAAAACTTCCTTTTTGATTAGTAATATTGGTCAATTTGGATTTTAAAGGTGATTTTCTCACTATCTACATTTTTTTTCACCCTCAGATTCCAGATTTTCAAGTAGTTGTATCTCAGTCAAATATGCTCCTATCCTAAAATGGAAAGCTTATTTATTATTCAGCTTTTATAAATCTCAAAGTCACGCTGTGACTGGTTGAGGTCCATGGTTACATACACTGAACTATGTCTGTGAGTCATTCTCTTGTTTTGATTCATTTAATCAACATCTAAGAGGAAAATGTACAGTATTTGTGCAGAACATTTGTATCATTTGTGTGTAGTTTTTTCTTTTCAACACTATGTTGATGTGACTGATGAATTTCTTTTTCTGGTCTGGGGGAGAACGGGGTAATGTGACGCCCCTTGTAGAAACACCAGCATGCCAAGGCAATACACCAGGAAGACAACCTGGGGCAAAACACCCCTCAAGGAGATGGAGAGTGCAGCCGCTGAGGTCAAGGAAGGAAAGAAGTCTATACCCAGATAGCACATATACGTCTTCAAGATGTCTATTAAAGAACTCTTGATCTGGAAAGCATCTGCTGTTTACAGATGTCTGGGAGACATCTTTCAGATCTCAGTTTTGCAACATTCTAAATCATAAACATCTTAAAGACATCTAATAAACGTCTGTTTGTCTTGCAGATGTTAATCCCAAAATGTCAAATAGATGTCTCCTAAATCTAAAGCCTCTTAAAATTCATTTAAAAAAGAGAATGGGGAAGTAAAATCAGTAGCCTGGGGTGCAGTAGCTGAGGCAAAGAGAATATTTTCAGATTAGATGGAGGAGGAGTTTGCCAAACACCTGAAACAGCTAGCTGAACAGTTCCATGGCCTTCCTCCAGTTAAGTGACGTCAACTGGTATTTGATTTTGCAGAGAAAAACAATATCCCTGTCCCTGCCAATTGGACCAAGACACAATGTAACATGTGCCTCATTGACAAAACTCCATGATTCTGTTACTAGTCCGACATTAGTTCTGGAATGTGTGGATGTCAAGCTAGCTGTCAGGATTCTAACAATTAAAGCATATGTTGTTATGGTAGTTTTAGAGTGGAAAAAGGTAAGTGGATCAGTTTACCCCCAGCTGGTTCACTTTACCCCTTGATTTCTGTTGTCTGTCTCAGTTTACCCCTGAACTGGGGTAAACTGAGACACAAGACAACTTTTTTTAAAAACAATCATATTTTCACAGACCTTCATCCTGAATACATTTTGATAATTTCCATTGCTAAAAAACATCCTGAATTAATGGGAAATTTGTAAATTTGACTGATGTATAATTTTCTCTCCCCTAACATCCAATCTGTGATGTGTTTCCTGCACAGCGCTGCCATAACTTAACTTACTTAACTACACTAGTACAACACATTGGTCGAGAAATTGACTAGCTAGTCATGGCTGTCTCTCTCTGCATTTTTACAGCTGTTTTCCTGATGCAGGGCTTATCATCTAATACACATGCGTGTTTCAGAGCGATTTTTTTATTTTTATTTGAGTAGCTTTTTAGGGAATTAAAGTTTTCCTTTCTGCTGTCATTTTTGCATCATCTATTAAAGTGGATTATAGCAGTGCGCTAGTATACTGTACATAAAAGACTGCACCGATAAGTTACTCACTTGTCGGTCATGGCTACTTGCTCCAGCATGGCAGAGCCAGTGTTTGATTTCCAGTTGCCAGAGATGGATGTTCTCCTGTGAATCAAAATTGTTTTGCATTATCCACCAGGAAATTATGCTTTGCTATTGTATGACATCATAAAGACAGCCATTATGATATAATATTTTGTGATAATTTTCTGCATCTTTTTTGAAGCTCAAAAGCCTCGACTCCCAATAATTGTCATTTCATGGATCAGGAATGTTTTGAGGGTCCATCAGCTTCATGTAGACATCAACCACTGTGCAGCTCTACTTACATGTACGCTTTGTAGTCAGACCCGATCTTCTGGACCCTGATGTCGTATTTAGAATCAATAAAAGGCTCTGTGGTGGTGTAGGTCTGAGTGATGGCCACAACACTTGCGATGTCTTGGAAGTCATTGTGATTGTCGACTTTCACCTGCCAAGGCAAAGCTCCATTACAATGTTGTGTTGTTATCAGAGACTCATTAATGGAAATGTTGGGTGAAATGTGTGAAACACTTACACTATCTGCTCTTTTAAAGGAACACAAGTAAACAATGGCATGGTTAAGACACGGGGTGTCATAGTTGTGTGGATTATTAATATGCTTATGCAGAGAACTTCTCACAAAAACATACGCCTAAAATACAAGACATGTGTCAAGTAGATGAATTTGTTCTTAATGAACTTGGAGTACATTCAATTGTTTACCACGGATGAAATATCTATGTAAGAATTTTTTAACACATGTGATTTTTGTGTATCCAAATTTGGTAACAATTTATTTTAAGGGTCTCTAAACTAGTTTCTTATGCATATTACTAGAATATTAGCTAAATGAATGCCTTATTCTAGATCCCTAATACCTAAACTTAACAATTACCTTACTAACTCTTAATCAGCAGCAAATTAAGACTTTGAGGGAAAAGTCGTAGTTAATAGTGAATAAGGGTTCCCTATTTTTTTTCGGTGAATTTAGAGTATATGTCTGATGAATTATGATTATGAATCTTGTACAGCACTCCACACAGTATAACAGAATTTGGTGCCTAGAATATATACATGTTCAACACGACACTTGAAAAAACATTATTAACATGCTATTAAAATGGAAATAAAAATAGATTCAATTGTCAAATTAATATTTCAATCTAAATTAAGTATTAACAAAACAAATATTAATACAGTACGATATTTTTTCAAAATCAAAGATTTTCTCATACCTTTCCCATTCCAGAGTGGGCATGTCCGATCTTCACCACCACTGGGAATGTTGGCATTGAGATCTGAAACACAGAGTCAATGTTTTCACAATATGCATGATCCATGTTTGCAGTGGTTACTGACTTTAAGACAGGATCCAGGAACTGGTCATTGCGTATGATATAACACCACTTAATTCCAGTTAGAGGCCAATAAACACTTTTATTGTTTCATCTACTGTTAGTCATTTATTACGCCTCAGAAACAGGCGTCTTACTGACAATAATCAAATCATATCCAGTCTAGCAATCAAGCATGTGTGAACAAGATAAGCTTCATGTCCTACCCTCGAGCGACTGATCGTTAACAATCGCACGCAACACAACCAAACTGATTAGACTTCTGTAATCTGACATTTCTGATTGTGACAGAGCATCATGTTTCATATGAGTGTGATCTGAATTAATATGCTGAAACTCCTCTGAGCAACTCCACCATTCCTAGTATGAGTGAGTGTGTGTGTGTGTGTGTGTGTGTGTGCTTGTATATGTAGTTTATGAAGACACACACATTTGTATAATGACATGGGTATGACAGAAGAAGATTATGCATAAGGACACTGCTTATGTCCATGTAATTCAAAAGGTGTTTTTTTCTTTTAAAAATCTAAAAATGCAAAGTTTTCAGTGAAAGATTTAGGTGTTTAGGTGTAGGGTGCGAGAAAATTGTAGAGTAAAAAAACGTTATGTCCATGAAGAGTCATCATGTGTGTGATTGTAGAGGGTGGAGTTTGTTTAGTTAGAAGGGTGGTCCTTTCGCCGCCAGACATAAAAGCTATAAAACTGGAGAGAGAAGAAGATCCCTGCAGACGGACGGAGGAACAAGACAAGCGTGTTTAATCCAGCTGATCATTTCTGAGTGAGAGGATGTCTGCGACTGTGACTTTAGCACTGTTCTTCTTCTGGTCCATGGCTCTGAACGAGCAGGTGCAGGGCTGCAGCTGTGCTCCAGGACACCCTCAGGAGCTCTTCTGCTCCTCTGACATAGGTACGTCATGCTTACCCCCGTTCATGTTGTTTTCATAGCTTTGCTAAAGTATAAAGTGGCGGTCAAGAGGATATTGTGACAAATCTATCAAGAATGTTACAGTGTAATATTCCATAAGCATTTGGCATAATCTAAAACAGATTTAGTTTCTGGACAGCATTGTCAGCTGCAATACATCAAACAAATAAAATCTGTAATGACTGCACAAATTAAGGGAAGAGCCGTTTCTTTATTTTGAAATGATCTGCCATGTCTATTAGTCTTTTTTATTAAAAGTTCTCTGTAATTATGAATGAGCTGATATTCATCTACCGCTGTAATAAGTCACAATTCAACCATCTTGGCATTTACTTTTTTTAATCAGCCCTGGCTTTAAAAAATATGTCTAATTATGGATTTTGAACATTAATAAAGTAATGATTGAGTATTGTTTTTGGATTATATCCTTCATTCGCTGTCAGAAACCCAAGTTCATTCACCATTATGAACACACATTTTTAATTTGACATATTACAGAGTCAATGTCCAATGTATCTAGTCTATCTCTTTAAACTACTGTAAGTCCAGTTGAATATTTGATTTCAGAGAATCTACTCTATCCAGTCTTATTCTATAGTTTACTCAAATGAAAGTGAAAGCGTTTTTACTTACAATGAAAGACGTCTAGTCAAAACATTGGTTTTAAAGATGTTCTCTCTGAAAATGAGTCTTATTTATTTTGATTCACAGGTACATTTGCCTAGTTTTCAGAATACTGAGCTTTTCTGAAAAACAAGACCGATCTGTGGCACTCGTTTAAATATTCATCTGAAAGTGTTTGACTGAGAGATGGAGCGAGTTGGTTTGAATCCCTGCTTCAGTGCGTCAGAGCTGCTTTGGCATTCCAGTCTTTGTTCTGGAACAAAAAGGCATGGCATGACTGGCATGAGCTTATAAAGACATGCAGATTCCTGTAGCTTTCATTGAGCCAATACAGTAAATCCACATAATCCATCAACTAGAAAACAACTATGGCATCAGTGTTCCATCCCACTCGATCATAACCAAAAGATGCTCTTTAGCTCTTTCCTTGTGTAATTCAATGCCACATTCCTTCATCTTGGCAAAGTGAATTCCTAACACAGCAGAAGATGTTAACGGGTCAAAGACAAATAAAGCTGTCTGAGTGGACTGCTTCAAGGACATCATTTAGATTTAAGCACACTCAAACATCAAGTGGTGTAAGCACGTGAATAGATGTCAGATATTTCCCTTACTTAAACTAAAGTCAATGTATTTTTAAAAGAGGAAAAATACATGTCCTTAAACAATAAAGTCTTTTAGGTTTTAAACTATTGGACAACCTCAGCTAACCTTGATTTTGTTATGGGATGTTTGCGGGCTGAGAAAAGTAGAGAATCATTCAGAAGGAATCACTCAGAAGTACAAGGAAGAAAAGCAAACCAACTTAGACAAGAACAAACAAAGAATAACTGAAAATAAGAAACTGAAGGAGACACAGGTGAACAATTTTAGTAACTATAGCAACGATTTCTGACGGTTCCCTTTGAAAACACACATCAACTAGCAGTCATTAGATCAGGGCTCCTCAACCTCAAGATCCACTTTCCTGCAGAGATTAGCTCCAGCCTAAACATATACACACCTACCTATATTTTTGTGGTAATCCCGAAGACCTTGATTACCTTGTTCAGGTGTGTTTGATTAACGTTGGAACTAAACATTGAAGGAAAGTGAATCTTGAGGTTAGTTTACATTTTTATTTTGACGGTCCAGCAACAGTCTATAGTTGCAGACTGTCTGAAGAGGACCATCGGTATAAAGTGTCCCTCAACATACTCAGAAACCTAAGAACCAACAAAAACAGGACCAAGAAATCATGATCAACAGCTAGAAATACACTTCAGAAGAAGAATCTCTAAGAACAAAGCACAGGTAAAACATGGCCCAGGGTACATGTGGCCTTGATCTGCTTTTTTATCCTCCTTACCTAAGGTTAAATAGATCGAGATGACTGTATCTTACAACTATGTTAGTGTCACTTGATAAAATCATATTCATAAAATCACATAAGATAGATTTCAGTGGTTCATTTAGGCCAGAAACAAAGAAAGCAATCAGGGAATCATCGGAAAATGTATTGATATGGGAAAATTGAAATATCACATGGTCCTAAGTATTCAGACACTTTGCTCAGTATTTAGTAGAAGCACCCTTTTGATCTAATACACCTGGATTTGGGGATCCTCTGCCATTCCTCCTTGCAGATCATCTCCAGTTCTGTCAGGTTTGATGGTAAACGTTGGTGGACAGCCATTTTTAGGTCTCTCCAGAGATGCTCAATTGGG
>JAUCMU010000013.1:631169-654567 GCA_032275025.1 Enteromius treurensis | reverse complement strand
ACACAGAAACAAGAAAACACGGGAACACGGAGTGGCAAAACAACAGGGGTTGACAGTGCAATGGACCGTGAGAATTAGACAAAGACTTCCGGTTTTTATACACATGAAACTGGGTCAATGGGTGGAGCTAGACAATGAATTGCTATGGTGACAAATGAGCAAGGCAGAGACCTGAATGAACACACGAGACAACATAGAAACATGAATGTGAGTCCGGGATGACAACAGAATGAGTTAGTGAGAGTGAGTCCAGGCATGAAAATGGACATAAAACACTGCAAGTTCGCTGGGCACTGAAGTGTCATCCCCTGAACTGGGCTGGCACTTCCAGCTGACTGTGACACTCAGGCCCTCTTCTGTTCATTATTTATTATCTTCTGTTCATCATTTAAAGCACTTGTTCATTGGCAATTGAACATAAACTAACATTAGCAAACTTATTAAAAAGAAACAATGCTGTTAAACCTGCTGCCAGTTGCTGAACTAAGATGATGCAGTTGTTAATTTACTAAAGAATTGCCGGCTTAATCATTGGCGTGGGAGCAGGAGGAAAAGGAGAGATGGCAGAATGTGATATGGAAGCAGTGGAATTCTGAGAGCAACCACAAGGTCCTGGAATGGGTCCGGGGTGCTCATAGTTGTTTGTTGGTCTGGTCTTCTGTAACAGAGAGACTCTGAGAGATAATCGTAAGTATCACACCCTATTAGGTTTATTACCCAGGCAATCTATAAGAGCTTTCCGTACAAACTTTCTTTACCTGTTCATGACACAGCTACTGTATAGTCTATCGTCCATACAGCTATGCAGCTTTTGTCATCAGTGATCTTCATGTACCATTTCGGACGGGAATAACACCTCTGTGTTTATTAGAGATGTGAGAGGGTCTGTTTCTTACCTGATACTGATATTACAATAGTAAGTCTTAACAGTTTACGTGATCTGGCTCTTTATTTGTATTTATTTATTTATTTATTTATTTTATATATCAAAATATATTAAACGTGCGTGTGGTAAGAGCATCTATGGTATATCGCGTTGGCCAAAACACACGAAGAAACGCGGTGTGAAAAATAATATCACAGACATCGCATTCGGACTCTGGAATTATCACAGAGGTTGTGAGAGAAAAACACAGACATTGCAGATTCGGATGGGATAAAATCATCGAGTACGTCTGCGAAACAAAACTTTCTCTAACGACTTTAAACAAATTTGATTATTTGAGTCAGTGATGCAATGATAAAGGGCCCTGCATCCCAGTGTGCATTCAAAACAGTCCGTGAGATTAGAAGAAGTGTGTCCTAAAGCATCGTTGAAAAGAGAGAGTCTCTCCAGATGGTGTACTATTTATTGTCGCCTAATATTGCCCATAACCCACTGTGCCTTGGCAAAGGATTTGCTTCAGAACCACAAACACAGATAATCAGAGTTAAAAACCTACAAACATAATGGATGCGCATCACCAGTAAGAAGATGTTGTGTTCTTTTTGCACTCAGAAGCTAGATATAGACCCACTAGATAGATGTAAAATATTGTTTAATAATTTTTATTAAAAAATCAGAAAATATTGAGGTTGTCAATCCTGAAGACTCCTAGAGGGGTGCTGTACTTAGTGTTAACTTGCCGTGTAGCTTGTGTCCACCATGGACATGTTAGTGAGTTGTTTGCAGTTTACACATTTTTTGTAATGTTTTTTTTTGTTTCATTTTTGTTCTGTCAGCACTGAAAGAACACCTCTTGAAGGGTATTAAAGGATTTATCTTCATTCGGTTGCTTATGTAATCTTAGTTCAGCAGAAAGCTTTTTTCCCTCTCCTGTGATGTGTCTGTAATGCTTAGAACGCTACACAAGCAACATAACAGAATATTCAGAATACATATTACACCCGCGGGAATCCGTTCTGATCTGATCTGAGAGGCACATGGCATAGGTGGGAATTCAGTGAACTGAAATGCATTACTTCCCTGAAGGTGCCCCAGCTGAATGACTGTCCTGATGTCTTCAGGTGTCTCTAGGTCTCTGATGAAGTAGGTTGTTCCCGTGGCTACTGTTTCCATGGTGATATCTCAATAGTTGGTCTAGATGATGGCCACCCATCAGATGTGTGCATCTTACTGTGAGCTCAGGTAAGGAATGAATGGGGCTCTTTGGATTTGCTGTGACGTTATCCTTTGAAAGCTTGAAAAAAGATTTCAAATGGCATTTTCCTTCTATTTATAATTAATGTATGCATTCAGTGTTGACAGAAATGTTAAAAACGAATGCATTTCCTGACTGACTGACTAAAAATCTCATTTTGGTTTCAGTGTATTTCATCTTGTTTTCAAAAGAGTGGAAAACCCGTGGCTCGCGCTTCTGTAGCGTCTGCTGTTACTAGACAACCATGAAGGTGCTGTCAGGTATAAAAACATTTCTACTTTGGATTTTAAACTTTGCGGCTCAGTTGAAAATAAAAATGTAAATGAGAACATGCATGTGAACGGCCCCTAAGCCTTTTGCTGACACATAAACACCACAAAATTAAATAGTGGATCTCTCCCCTGTCGTCTTCTCCCATCTTCATTGACATCTTTGTTGTCAGTGGATGGTGCGCACTGACTACAAGTTTAAATGAATCAATAAATACCATCCAAGACTGACTTTTCCAAGACATACTTTATGTTAGTTTTAATAAATATATATATATATATATATATATACAATTGGATCTTTTGCTTAAATGTGATATGTACAGATTATTTTGATAAATACTGTACATGTGTTGCTGCTTTTATGTTTGTTTTAGCTCTACAATCCTCATTATCCTTTTTGTGTGTGTGCTTCAAATCATTGATCAAAACAAAGCTTCCTTGCAGAGATGGTTTGGTTCAAGTCAGGGGCAGCCAGTGGTATAGGCAGTATAGGCAAATGCTAAGGGCGCCGTACATCCAGGGGACACCAGAAATGGAGGAAGAAGAAAAGTGTCACTTCCACTAAAAACTAGCTGGTCTTATGACTTCAGAAAAGAATTAGCCCACATTAATTTAACTGCATAGCAAAGCCTAAGTAGTAGTAGGAATAATAATAATAATAATAACAATATAGCCTACTTGCCTTCCAGTGCACTGAAAAATCCCACAATGCACTGCATTGATTATTGAAAATTACTTCACATTTCGGCTGCACTAAACATAAACCACATGAGCCAACTGGATAATTGTAATGGCGCCCAATAAAAGACAAACCATTTTAATTTCAGTGTTGATTATTCAAAGACCGTACAATCCTCATCAAAAGTGACATTAAAACTCAATTCAGACTTAAAGTAAAGAGTAATTATATTTTTTATATCAGTACAAAACTCAAGCTATCTGTAATTAAAAATGTCAAAACATATAAATGTAAATAAATGTATTTATAAATGTATTTTACTAGAGTTGTGAGTGGATTGTAACTGGATTGGTGCACTGATGAGGTCAGGACCTGATTGAGACACTCAGAGACAGGCAGTAATGTCATATGCTTTATTTTGGAGGGAAATTTAGCAAAAGTGATAGCGGAACCAGTCTGTTCTGTGTTATTTGTGGACGGTGTTCTGTCTTGTTTTATTGCTGGCATGAGTCCAATGAGTTTTGGAGAAAATGTAATTGTGCTACGAAGCCTAAGAAAAGAGGACAATTATCATGAGAGGAAGAAGGCTCAGGCGCACTCTAATCAAATCCCAGCATATCAAAATCCTACAGACAATCCAATTGTGGCGTCAGTAAGCATATCCACCCCATGTCTGTAACTGCGAAGCAGAAATGTGAATTACATTAAGACTCCACCGATCCTGACCCTCCTGAGACTCTGACGGGCAGCTTTGATGCCAAAATACTCTTTGACGTGACAGGCATCTGGTTGCAATCTATAAACATTGGTTAGGCTGCCTCTTGTATTTGGCCATCATCCATTTTGTTTTTTACTGGTTAAACCGTCTTTGCTAGTTGTACATGGACAAGTGTTTTGAGTTTATTGATCAGCAGTGATATGTGATGACCTGCAGGTGTAGATAACCAAATTTATGACATCATTAAAGAGGTCAGACTTTCTACTACTCCAAGACTTCAAAAGGCAGACAATTGTAAGCAAGCTATTAATAAACTGACTTCCCGGAATCGTGTGAAATCTGTGACTTAAAAGGATAGTTCTGTTAATTTATTCAACCACAGATCCAGCCATCCAAGATGTAGGTGGCTTTTTTCAGTACAACATTAAATATGATTCCTCGCTGTGACTGTGGTCTTTGGTGATTCATAAAATGCAAGTACTGTCCCTTTAAGAATCAGAAAAGCACTTCAGAAATGAATCCCGAGGCTGCTGATGACATACTGGGGTCTTATGAAGCAAAATGATGCAGTTATGAAGCAATTATGAAGCAGTGCAAGAAACTGAACACTAATTATAACAATACTACCTGTAATCAAGGGCCGTATTCACAAAAAAATGTATTTTACCACATAGAGTTCACATAAATAACAGCAAAAGTTTTGAGCTAAGAGTTTTCTCTTAAAACCTATTCACAAAGCTGAGACAAACTTTTCTAAAGAAGAGAGGATTCTTAAGCTAAGAGAAAGGGCAGGTTTAACCTTGTTGCTATGGATGATGTCAGCATGCTTACTATCTATGCACACCGTGATTGGCTGATAGGGGAGGGGAGGAGTCTTTGTAAAATGTTTATACATAAAAATATTGCACACACCAATGTTATATTGTCATATTCAAATAAATGTTTTAAAATGATGGCCAAGTGTCACTAATTAAACAAAATAGGCTTTGTGGCCTCCGGAGACCATGGTGGAGCGGGAGCTGTGTGAGGCGCTCTTATAGCGCAAGCTCTGGAGGGCACTCTCCTGGCCGTGACTCTGGATCGGCTCTCCAGGCCGGAATTGTGGAACGGAATCCGCAGGGAACTGGAACGGCTCTCCTGGCCATGAATGCAGAACGTAATCCGCAGGGAACTGGAACAGCTCTCCTGGCCATGAACGGAACAGAATCTGCGGGGAACTGGAACGGCTCTACTCCCCGGGAATGCAGAACGGAATCGGTGGGGCACAGGATCGGCTCTCCTGGCCGTGAATGCGGAACGGAATCTGCGGGGAACTGGAACAGCTCTCCTGGCCTGGGACTGTAGAACGGAATCTGGAAGCCACTTCCATTGCTGTTCTTGGGTCAGTCCTACTGTCACACTCGTGCTTGGCAGACACCACAGACAGCGCGGAATGTTGAAACGAAAGTCCTTTAATTATTGAACTCAGAAATGCAAGACATGCAGACAAGTACAGGACACTGGGGTTGACACTTGAGGACCGACAAGGGAGAGTAGAACAAACAGACTTTAATTGACTTGATGAAGGGAGAACTAAAAACACCTGGGACTGGGAGCAAATTAACACAACAAACTAATCAAAAGACAGGAACAACCAAATAAGGGCAAAGACGGACACAAGGGGAGAAAAACACAGGACAAAGGAACATAAGTCTGACAATATGCATTTTAAAAAGCATTTTAATTAACAGAGTAGAATAATCATGGCTGATAGTAAGACATGCAAACCTAAAAGAAAACCAAACCAGACACAAGAACAGCTGTTACTTCTTATCCAGCTGGTTAATGAAAAGGATATAATCAAAGGGAAATTTGGATAACCTCCAAACCTTAAAGGTGATACATTTTTAAAAGCTCATTATCATTAAATGTTTAAGAGCTAGTTTAAGCACTAAAACGCATTGTGAAATACTCTTAGGGTAAACATTTAGGACTCACACGTCCACTATTTTTGAATAAATGTAAATGAATAAATGTAAATTTTTAAGATTTGTTCCTAAACTGCAAGTTATGAGCTCAGAGCCTCAGGCGAACCTGAAAGTCTGATTTGTTACTGTGAACTACCTCCTTAGGACAGTTTGTTTCAATAAATTGTTTCCAATAACCGATACATGCATCTAATTATTCACCAATCCATATCAACTACATAGAAAGACCTTAACTGTCTTTCAAGCAACTACCAAAACCAATGTCCCTGAAGTTTACATAAGATTTATATTACCTTCACACTATAACATTAAAACTATATCACAATAAAATTCCAGTCAAGGCAGTGCAACAAATAGTTTGCCTTTCTTTTCCAATTATTTTACAAGTGGTTACATTAGTGGCATTAATTATTCACTGCAGCTTTAAAACAGCAGTGCCTAAATTCTTTTTTAGAACCAATGGAATCCAGTTTTTGATCCACAATACAACATTCAACAGTTAATTGCTTTTTAGCTGAGCAGTCGATCCCTTATTTAGCGGTCAGTTTCTATTGTTTTGAATAGTTTTCTGTTTGACTGTGTGAATGCATTTTTTGGCAAATAGCATATAATTGTGATAAAATGAATGGGTTTCCCAGGAGTCCGAAGTGTGTTTCTGGAATATCATTGAAGGCCATCAGCATGCATGCAGTGCTGCCCAATGACTTTCCAGTCCTCTGGAGGGTGAGAGTTAGGCAGACATTGTCCCCAAAGAATATTTAATGGCTGGCAGGCCAAAGACAGTCTATTTAACACTGGCCGCGTGGAGTAGCCAAGAAACGTCACAGCATGAGCTGGTATTAGCTGCCTTTCATAAGTTTAGTCTAATATAGTGCATAACATAAGCCAGGATATTAGACCTCCCATCTGCACTCAACTGCATGGCAGAAGAAGTACTTCACACTTCACAAGGATTTGAAGGAAATTAATAGATGCATATCACAAACGGTTCATTTCAGAAATTGTGTTACAATTACAATGTATGGTGCACTTTTGTATTGACCCCGAAAGAGTGCATATTAATTTAGCCCTGGTATTTGTAATAAAACTATGCTGAGATGGTTATACTTTGATTAGAGTAAAACCATGGTCCATTTTTGTAACATTGAGTTACTTTCAAAAGACAGTATTAAAGGAGTCATATGATGCAATATCAAGTTTTTCTTTCTCCTTTGAATGTTACAAACTGTTAGTGCGGAGATGAGATTTATAACCAATGAGATATTCTTTATAAAATTTATGACTTGTCCACCCCCCCTCCCAAAACGACTCGTTGCAAACACGCCCCTACTTTTCTACGTCACCACCCAAATGTCTGTATGTGATACTATATGTAGTTCTAGAGGCCAACAGAAGTCAATCATAGCTAAAGCCAGTGTAACGAACATCATTACTTTTCCTTGACCTAGCAATCACTTGACGGGCCTCGTGTCATGTTCTTTCCTAAAGCATTTGAACGCTTGAATAATAAAGTACAGCGTATATAATGATCCATGAAAACTTCTGTACCTATTCATTTATATCCTCACTGATTGATATTAGATTTATCTTGACTATAAATATTAAAATCACGATAAATCTAATATTGATCAGCAAGGATATAAATGCATAGATACAGAAGTATTAATATTATGTCTGATCATTCAGTTAAAACACATGTCATCAACTAGACTGTAAGCAATAGTAATTCTTCATATCTAAATAGCTGTTATAATAGTAATAGAACCAACATTTTTGTAAAAAAATGTGAGTAAAATGAAAAGCAGGCATCAAATTTCTCAGTTTAAACATTTGTTATGTTATATGTTCTATTGTGAATAAAATATTGGCTTGCGTGATTTGAAAATATTTTAGTTCATAATCTCTTGCAAACCGCATTCTTCTTATCAAGAAGCATTATGGGATGTTAGGAGCTGTATGGCTCCATCTTTAGACCCAGCAGATAATACAGCTTACACATCAGCACAGCATCAGCAATTACCATCCATAGATCCTATCAGAGGTGAGTGCTGCAGCAGATAGTGAGGTTCAGCGTTACACATGTCCTCACTATATCTGCTGCAGAGATCTTAATACACCTGAAGAAATAAACACACACCACGATACTGTATGCTCATCACACTATTACAGCACATCAGGTAATATGGAAATATTCATTCCATCTATACGTGGACATTAAATTTAAAATAAAAATGAGCTTTAAAATCAAATGGTCAGGGGAAATGAATGCATTACAACAGACCCACACTGAGAAATACTCTCAATACTGGAGCAAAACGTTTGACAATCAGCCCCAGTCTCCTCAAGATTATTCTTACATCCTGATATTTCTTGCTGCCTGTTTTTTCTGAATGATTTATTTGGTCTGTCACGTAGAAATATTGGAATCTGTTAAAGATTACTCTGTTTTGTCCGTTAGGATCAATACTCTTCTCTGATTGCTTTCGAGCTTACTTCACATTCACACAGCCAGGGTTTGCATCAATGATGTGAGATTGCTTTACAAATTTTGTCTTTCCCTGTCTGCATCTATCCATTTCTTTTACTCTCTCTCTCTCTCTCTGGTTTCTTTTCAGAGTGAATAATTTCTTGTGAACATACATCTCATATCATCATCTCAGCAGTCGTTCGGTATTTGGGCTGTGAACTGATTCATGGATATCATGTAGATCTTTCCACACAGCATGAGCTTGAAGTATGTGTGATTCTAGTGGACATGTTAGGTCTACTTACTGTATGTCTATGCATGTTTTTCTCTAATTAGGCGAGTGCTCACTTACACCTCTGAAAGACATAACAGTCTTTATCACACTGTAAAATAATTGCTTGAGCCGCTCAGCTTGAGAGACGTGAGGGTACGCAGCACAATATCTCAGATCTTTAACAATAATTGTCCCCAGTGAAAGGTTTCCACTCCTCAGCAGTTTATCTGTGGAGCGGCTCCGTGAGTCACACAGAGTTTGTTATCAGAGGAACACTGCTGTAGAGAGAGTGAACGACACAACGCTTCAACACCACACCAGTACACGTTCTCTCTGCTAGATCATGAGTCACACTACACTACACCACTCACAGACACACGAGACAGAAAAAAAGCAGTCATCAGCAGCACAGCTATATTTATAGCAAAAACCAACAATACATTGTATGAGTCGAAAGGATAAATTTCTCTTTTATGCCAAAAATCATTATGATATTAAGTAAAGATTCCAAGACTATATTTTGCAAATTAACTTTAATAACTTTAATACATCAAAAAAACTATTTTTTGATTAGTAATATGCATTGCTAGTTGGACAACTTTAAATCGGATTTTCTTTATTTATTTTTGCTGAAACGCAACCCGATGCCCGAAGATTCCAAAACACTCCATAAAATCTTCAAAAACATTAATCAGGGCTTCATTTATAGCATGACACTGGAAAGTCACATGCAAACAACATATTTCCTCGCTACAAAGGATGTAAGCTGCTATACCCAAATCACTGAACAAGATTTCTGCCATACTCGAGTCGCTGCACAAAATGACTGCCACATCCGGGGACCTGCCTCAGCCAGAGTCAGCAGTCAAGATGGCCGCCCTGCCTCAACCCAAGTCTGCTGCTCATGAATCTTTGCATCCAAAGGACATTGCCCCTCATGAGGTTTCACCAGTGGTTGAACGACCATTAGGGGTTATGGAAAAAGCCAAAGTTCTGGCCCTAGAGGTTCCACCAGTGGCTGCACAACACCTGGTGAAATCAGCTGAGACCAAAGACTCTCCAGAAGTTACACTGGTGGTTGCACAACCTCCAGGCCCTACTATTCATGCTATGATTCCCTTGGTCAACCCTGTTCCAACCACAGAGGTTCCGCCAGTGGCTGCACGTTCTTTAGAGGTGTCGACTTGGGTCACAGATTCTCCTTAGGTTCCCCTGGTGACTGCACAACCTCTGAGACAGATCATTCTGGTCGCTAAACCCTTCCCGTGCTCGATCCCAGACACAGAGTTGTCAGTTTTGGTCCCCAAATGTCGGCCAGGAGTGCCGATCGGAAGAAATGCAGATTCCAAGCCACATGTCCACATTCTGGGTTTAGAGTGTGGAGAAAATAAACTAGTGTCAGTTCTGGTGTCCCAACTTCCGCCAGGAGTGCAGATCAAAAATCCCTTGGTGTCCAGTCCATAACAATCAGGTCCCAATCCTGAATCACGGTCAGGGGAACTGTGTGTTTACTCAGTGTCCAAGTCACGGCCAGGAGTGCCGGTTGAAATCCCTGCGGTGTCCTGTCCGCAACAATCTGAATCTAAATCCAGGCCTGAGAGATCCTCAGACCACTCCTCCCCAATAGCACCTGATGACCCAGGTGCAGGTGGGACCTCTTCCCAAGAATTTTTTTGGGGGGGTAGGTGTGCCTGGGTCTCGATGGGGAGGGGTGGGATGGGGATCGAATCATACCCTCCCAAGGCTCACCAAGGCCATCTGAGGGTCCAGATCCGCCGTGGCCATCTCATGGTCCAGATCCGCCGTGGTCATTCAAGGGTCCAGATACGCCATGGCTACTCCAGAACTATGTCATGCCCGGGAGGCCTCCAAACACTCTGCTCCGTCCAGCCACCAGGGCACCCACCCGTCCCTCCCTCGCTCGAATCGTTGTTTGGATCGTCTAGAAGCTTCTCCTTAGAGGGGGGGCTATGTCACGAGTGCCCTCTAGCTCCACCAGAGGGGCATCCGCATTCACCACATCTCTATTGGACTCTCTCTCTCACAAACTCCACTTCCCATGAGCCACTGCACCTTCACACCTGTCAGCACTCAGTATCATTACCAGCTGCTGCGAAGGATCTCATCCACTCTGTCATTAGAACTCTGCTTAAATACCACAGTCTCACATCAGTTCTTTGCGAACTATTGACCTGCATAGGCAATTTCTAAACTTTCCTAGTTTATGTTTATTTCTGTTGTTTTTGACCTTGTTCTGTTATTTGACTCTGTGAGTGTTTGCCGCCTGTTCACCTCGACCATTTTCTTTGTATTTTGACCATGATTTTGCATTCCTCCGTTGAACCTGTCTGCCTGTGATTTTGACCCTGTTTGTTGAATTCTGAAATAAAGCTCTTGTGAATGGATCTGAATGCCCACATCTCCTACATATACAGTATATATATATATATATATATATATATATATATATTTTATTTTTTTTTCAGAAATACTGTGTATCAGTGCTGAAAGCCATGGGCAGTGTGTTGAAATGTAGCGCCACTGCACAATAGGTGCCCTGTATTTAAAATACTTTTAATAATAATTAGTAGTAGCAGCAAAACTATCATTACATTAAGTAATAGGCTTGGAATAATCTACCAATCATTCTAAAGCAGTCTGTGCTTCTGTCATTACATGATTTTAAGATACAATTTTTTAAGATATTTTAAGAACAAGCTGTGTGTTTTATCCTTTAGTAAATTGTTTTTGTGATCTTTGATCTGTCTTGTGTGTTATGATGTAAACTTGTATATGTTTTGTTATTTGTTGCTGCTTTCTTGGCCAGGTCACTCTTGCAAAAGAGTCTCACTGAGTTTTTAACCTGGTTAAATAACGGTATTGTCACAGTAAATTGTAAATTTTTGTCACAGTTAATTTAAGTTGAACCCAACTTTTATTTTGAAAGGTTGCTGTAAAGACCTTTGAGGTTTTGATTGTATATGATATCATGACAGTTTTTTCTCAAAAGAAACAGTAAATGCTCATGAAGTGACTCTCACAGCAGTGGTAGAGATGTTGATGTGTTCATATTGTCACTTCAGTGTTTAGTAAACATAACAACGTGTCTGCGCCATTTATTCACACAGAAACATGTAGAACATACAGGATTCATATTTAAGTAGTCTTATTGCAGCATAATATTTACAGCAGTAGTCCATACCGCAGTTTGATTTAAATGTACTGACCTACTATTGATTTATCCATCCAAACATGACTTATACAGTAAATTCCATTTTTACGACAGGACTCCACGATTCCATCTGTGTTTATCCCATCGCAGATACCCTACGTTTTTGAATAGTAATATTTCCCTGCACTTTTCCAAACATGTTTTTCAAAGTATTTCACATTAAACATGCCGTTTTTTAAATCCTAATAGGACATGTAAGTCTTTATGACACTGTAAGTGTCTTTCATGTCTTTCACAGTTTGATGCTGCTCAGAGGTGACATTAATGCATTTACACAGACACAGTTACTGTGTGCTTTGATTCTAGAGGCTGAGACGGGTCAGAGCAGGCACAAAGCAGCCTTAACTCTGTAAAGAGATCTCTAATGCTGCTCTGTACCTGCTCAGAATTTAGCATGAAGACACAACATGCATAATTAATCCTGCTCTGACCTGCCCCAGCCACTAGTATTAACATATAGTTGTGATTGGAGTGTAAATGCATTCATGTCACCTCCGAGCAGCATTAAACAGTCAGTGTGAAGACACTAAAAAAACATTTCTGAGGTGTTTGCCTCTTTTGCCTGTATCTGATTGAAATTAGTAATGTGAAACATTATTATAATCTAAAACAACTCTGGTGGGAAAGGTGTTAACTCTGTTGTATTCGAGTGTGATCGTGTAAACATTTTGTGTGTGTGAAGAACATAATGAGTGTGTGTGACACATTATTTCTCATAATTTCTTGCATAAACACAGCCATGTTCAGAGATGCGGTGCTGTCAGACGGTTCGACCGCTGGAGGACGACAGCACGCTGACAACCCTGATTTACACAGACGCCACTTCATGACCAGCCTCTCTGTCTGAACATTCATCAATGATGCAGTTACACTTCATGATTATTTGACATTGTGTGAGAGGGAGAAATGTTAATCACAACTTCAGACAGCATCTGTCCAGTCAGGAATGAATGACATTTCAAAAACTGACTTGTTTATCAGTTTTGTTGTCCATTAGATGGGAAGAACTCCTCTTCACTATGATTGTCAACGCATGATTTGAGGAAGCCTCTGCGTCTGGATCGTGAATGTTTCAGGACAACACACACTTAGTATCACATTTATGTCAATGTAGGAGTTCCTGCCCACATCTCTTAATGTCAAAATGACTGACAGGTGTTAAGATACACACTAAAATTAGATGAGGCATAGATGAATGTGTATATGTAAATTATTTCAACACAGAATACTTTGATATTTTATTATTTCTGTAACAAGATGGATAGTAGACTAAATAATTAACACTGAATGGTGTTCTTTCCACACAGAGCTGTAACATCACATGAGTTCAGTTCTGGTCTTTCTCACGCATAAAACAACACAGATCAGTGTATCTGCTCACATCTGTGTGTGTTTACATGGGGAGGTCTTCAGGCTGTTTGTTTACTAAAGTGCACTCTTGCTGACTTCAGATCAGAAAAGCTAAGCCGGAACTGAATTGCTCCTCAATCAAATGTATGACTGTCCATGCAAGCTAACTGAAGCATTATGGGTTTTATTTGTGAGAGTGGGCTGATAGCTGCGGGGGAGAGTGAGAGATACAGAGAGCAAACACACGCGTGATCTATCAAACAGAGCTAGGAGGACTATTCATGAACTAAATGCAATAAACAAAATGACTGTGTTCTCTTCTGATCATATTAGACAGCCAAATTGGTTTGACAGACTTGTAGTTTATTGTTTCTCAACAGGTTTTGTTTCAGAGGCACTGTGCATTATGATATCTCAGGGATGATTTTCCTCTTGTTTCTGAGTTTACATCTCACAATTCTGTGTAACTGTGATGTTATCTCTCTTTTCTCTCCGGAATCGTGATCTAGTTGTGACTACTGAGTACTTTCCTTAGAATTTAGGCTTCACATCTCACAGTTTAGTTTTTTGACTCATGGAACAAAAACACAAAAAGAGAGATTGTGAGAAAGTAACTGATTTAGAAGGGTCTGGATTATGAGGTAAAACGTCTCTATTACCATTCTAGTCTTTCACAGTGCACTGTACGGACAGCTGATGGGTAACTGTGAGGCAATGTTTCCCTAATTGTTAGCTGCTTTGGATAAACATCATTTTAAACATTTTAATTATGGATTTTCATAATCTGATAATCATCAGCTGCACAGGACAAATGATATGGAAAGAAATCATGTTTTATAGAATGAGCTGATGAGAAGCATCTGTCATTGATCTGTGCAAATAAATTCACATTCTGCAAGAAACAGACCAATCTGAGTCAAACTGTAGTGTACTGTAGTTTTATTGGATATGGCCTCTGTCAGCACAAGTAGATAAATTTAGATTTTCTTCTATACATCACATTTAATGGTTTTTACTTATCTTTTTTTAAAATAGTCAGTTAAGCACAAGCATTATGTGACAATTATGTTTTATTTTTTAGTTCAGTCCTCTTCTCTGCTGATGCTTTCTTAATGACATTTTCTGCGTCAAAGTTGAGTGCGTTAGGATGCGCTTTAATCTGCAGCGGCTGGAATGAAATGTCACATGCTAATGGAGACTTTCCTGATGCCGTTCACAGAATGCTGCCGTCTACCAGAGCCGCTGAACTATTGAAAACAACACACATGAATGAATGCAGGAGTCAAACACATCCTCTCAAATAACTGGACCTGCTCTAATTGCAGGTTTTTTTCACTCGGATCACATGTTGGCCATGACTTTCCAATTAATGTGTATAAAACAGAATGCAGAGTGTATGAATGGTTGATGAGAAGATAAGGTAGCACAATTACTAAAAGCTAGCATAAATATAGCAAGCAGCAATTACGAGGTGAAGCCCAGCATCGGCAGCACACACCAGATAGACCAAAGTCTACTGACAGAAGTGTTTTTCAACACAAGCCCTTACGATACTGTGACACATCTGGTGAAAAGAGAATTATACCCATTTATATAATAAATGCAAAAGCACTGACTCTCTTACATTTTACAGCCATCCAGGTCATTGTTCTTGTGTTGTATTTGTTCTCTGATCAGGTGAGCAGGTATACAGGCCTCAGAGCGAACCATTTTAGGCATGTCAGCATCAAAATGTATAGGTGTATATGGGAAATGTGTGTAACTGTTTAACTCTGTATCCTCTACTATACAAAAAAGACTAGTTACATAGTTTTGGACAAACACATTTAAAAGGTCTAAGCAAAATCATATATTTTTGTAGGTACTCCGAGATCATTCTTTCTTTTCAATAAAACAAATTATTGTAGTGTTAATGTGCCTTGTCCAGTTGGGCATGCTTGCCATCAAATTCATGGCTGCGTTACACAAGAACACTTTAGTGTATGATCATGAACTTATTAGGTTTTTGTCAGCATGTGGTCACAAAGATCTGCACCAATTTTAGTGAAGATTGGATGAACCATCTAGAAGGTGTTCGAAAAAGTCCAATCCAAAATGTTGGAAAATCTAGTGAGGTGAGAATATAAACAAAGGCATTCTTATCTGCTATATTTCTGCTTTTTCACTATTAACAAAAAAGCAAAAAGGGTTTGGAGTGACATGATACTAGGCAATAACAGAATTTACTGTTTAAATAAATGGTTTTCTGACTTATTTAACCTCAAATTCAGACATTAAACCATGCATGATGTTTTAGACATGAACAATAACTGTCCAAATACATTTCCAAATATACAAATGATTTTTGAATGTTTTTATTGAAAACTAACACTTTACAAAGGCTTTTTATTTCATGTGATGTTTCTGCACAAGTACAGATTCCTGCTGATCCATTCCTGATTTCATATCGCTGGCATTTTTATAGGATTACAATATTATATCTAATGCACAATTTTCCGTCACTAGATACACTGCTGGACAATATTAGCCTACATTTGTCCGTTTCAGTCCACTCAGATAATGCCAGTTTCAGACTAATGTATGCTCATTTGGTTTTAAAGCGGACAAACCCAGCAGCAGCAGTTGTTTTAGTGGCTGTCTTATCATAAAGAAGGAGTGATCATTTCAATTTAAGCCCAAAGCTTTAATGGCAGCTCATTAATCAGAGGCTCCTCTGAGCACACACTAACACACTCACTGTGAATATACTGCTTGCACGTACATACAAAACACTGCGTTTGCACACAAAACATGCATTTATATATATATATATATATATATATACACACACCTTATCAAGTGTTTCCAAACCAAATGTGGTTGTACTTGTGTTCATATAGAAGTCCTTTTAAATGAAATAAAAGCACACTACACTACTTTTAAATGCAATATTGAATTTTTGTGCATAATCACAGACAACCATTTTCCTCAGTAAATATATTTCTAAAGGTGCTGTCGACTTGACATTTTCGGTAATAGCCCAAATAATCCATACATGCAAAGAAAATAAAACAAATAAGTTAAAAAAATTAAATGACCCAAGGAAAAAGTATTGAACACGTTTACTGAAATGTATTACTGCAGTTCGTACAAACGTCTCTGTGGGTAATGACAGCTTCAGACAGCTCCTGTAGGAGAAACTAGTCATATGCATTGTTCAGGTGTGATTGTGGCTCATTCTTCCTCACAAACAATCTTCAAATCTTGAGGGATTTATGGGCCTCTTCCATGAACTCTTAATTTCGCACTTTCCAATCAGGTCAGGTGATTGGCTGAGCCTTTCTAACAGCTTTACTTTCTTTCTCTGAAATCAAGTTTTCTTGGCTGTGCTTGGGATCATTGTCTCACTGAAATGTCCACCCTTGTTTCATCTTCATCATCCTCGTAGATGGCAGCAGACTTTTATTAAGAATGTCTCTGTACATTTTTCCATGAATCCTTTCTTCAATGATATGCATTCTGCCTGTGCTACACCATGATGTTTGAGGTGATGTCTGGTGCTGTTTGACCTCAAACATGGTGTGTATTATGACCTCATTTATGTCTTATCTGACCAGACTATATTCTCTCAGTATTTGGCCTGTCTAAATGTTGTTTTTTCCTCAGCAGTAGAGCCTTGTGTTGGAACTGAATCAGTTAAAATTGACTTCCACTGATGAGGGGCAGTGATCAATTACTGATCAATTTAAGCTGGTGTCTTGAATTTACATGCCTTTTTGCATGTCCCTTTCTTCATGTGTTCAATACTTGTCAACAACAACTTCAGAAATATATTTACTGAGAAAAATGGTGAGGTTCAATATATAACATATAACATTTAGCGATGAAGCAAAATATGCAAAATATTTCAATATTAAAAAAACATTAAATTATTGAGTCATTACAAAATTATACTTTTGATCTGATGTATTTTCTTGCTCTTGAAATACATTTAGAAATATATTTTGGTATATGAAAGTTGAAACAAATATTTTTGTAAACTAATTTTTTTTTATATTTAAAAAAATGTTTTGAGCCATAGAAATGTCATTGAGCTTTATTGTTTGCAACATATATTAAGCACATATTGTGGCCACAAATTATTATTATTTTTGTCAAATGGGACATGTGCATTTACAATTGCACGTGCATGTTGACTACCCACATCCCATGTGTTTGTAAGTGCATCCTATTCTAACAACAGTATTTTTCATTCAAGATATGGCATTTCATAGGGTTAGAATAACAGAAGAAGTGTTATTCATCACACACACACACACACACACACACACACACACACTCAGTGAGGCTGTGTAGTGTCCTCTGTGGTGGCACTCGTAAGCAACTTTATAAAAAATGAAAATGACAAATGAGAAACCCTACAGCCTGATGGATATTACAGGCTTGCGGTGGCCATCATGAGTCTGCAAGTGCACATCAAATGTGTCATCTGGGACAGGGCCTGAAGTGTTTGGGTGGAGGACGGTCCTGTTATCATCAAATGACTTCCAGCTTCACCTGAAACTACTTCACAGCTCAGTAGAAAACAAAGCAACAGCTCGAATCAGCCAATCAGAGCCAGGACACATTAATAGATGTCTGAACGTCATTTCTGAGATCAGGTGTTTATGAGTGTGTTCTCAATGCTGCAGAGTCTGTTTACTCCACTTTACTTACTCTTACTTTACTGTTTCTTCACACAGTGAGCATCTATGTGAGCTAAAATGTCCGTCATTTATCACTGCTTTGGTATGAAATGCATTTAGCGACTACATCTGTCAAATAACATGAACTGATCTCTCACTCAGATGCAAAACCCAACAAAACTCATGTACCTGCAGGCCAGTTTTTCAAAACTGTTCAATACCTAATACAAAACTAAGAAAGACGGCATGGGCTGCATTTCTACAATACTGTCATACTGTCATATATTCTAAAACCTTCATTAGCTTGTATTGTATACAAAAGGGAAAACTAAGTAATTATTTTGTACTGTCTTTTTATTGGCCATTTTATTGGCCTTTTATCCAGTATACTGTGATTGGCTGAATACCATGTGGACAGTAATGTTCCGCCCCTTACCATAATGTGATGCTTGTCCCAGCGCTACGACACCAAAACAATAAAACACATTACAAAGCAGTGAGACATATCTACTGATGATTATGACTTAGTTCTGTCTTTTTACACGTGGTGTTGCATCACGCCTCGTAAACATAACAGCATGTCTGCATTCATGATCGGAGAAACAACAAACAACAAGCACTACCCTTCACCGCTCAAAACTCACGTTTGAATAGTAAGCAGCAGCTTCTTTTAATAAGAAAAGCTCACTATCTTAAAGGTTGAGAGTCAGAAGCAGTAGACTGGGTATTGGTAGCGAAATACAAACAAACACGTATATTACAGTAATGAGTTTTTCTTGTTCTTTAATGTGGAGTGATGCAACAGGTCGCTGTATTCACTTCAGTTTAAGCAGAATGTGGGTCAATCATCTGTGGCCAACTATTTAGCCTTTAAACTCATAATCTTAGATTTGTTTCAATATTTTTTAAAAAATTTTTATCTGGGACTGAAACGGCATCGTAAAACAGAAATATTGTGAAATACCACAATTTCAAATGACTTCTTTCTATGTGAATATCTGTTGAACTGTAATTTATTCCTGTGAAGCATCGCATCATTACTCCAGACTCACAAAATACTTTTGATTATTATCAGCTGTGAAAACCGTTGAGCTGGCCAATATTTGAAAGTTTCATTTAATGAAAAAAAAGTTCAAAAGAACATCCATCTAAAATAGTAATATTTTGTTACATAAATGTCTTCACTTCCACTTTTATTAGATATGTCCTTCATTAGTAGCGTACAGCAAAAAGCAAATATATAAATACTGAGAACTGACCAAAACTACAATAAATTCAAAATACTGAAAATACATAATATATATATATAAACAAAATAAACAAAAATAGATCATATTGTCTCTATGTCTCTCGTTAAAGTGGCTTCAGCGGTGGTGCGCATGTGAAGAGAGAGTGAGGCTGTTTTCAGATTTAGCTGAGTCTGACAGGGATAAAATGAGAAAGCCATGTGTAGGCCTAAAACAATGGCTTCCTTCCCATCATCCACACTCCAGCCCACGGCCGACGCTAAATACCACTCCAAACAGAAGAGTCCTGTGAGTCCTCACTACATCCCACATCAATATCACACGGCCCAGTGTCATCTACGGCCAGGAGAGACCAACAGAGACCACATCAACGCACTGAAGACGAGCTGGAATCAAACATGATCAGCCCTACACCTGTCAGTCACGAGCTCTGAGTCTTCAAGTCCAGCAGAAATTCATGTTTCTTTAAACATTTACATGTTTACAAGCACATCTTTTGTCTTCCGCTATTAACAAAGCACCATTACTACCATGTACACGAACACACTATTTGTTTTTACATTTATAAATAGCTATTTTGTTTTGTAAAATGATTTTGTTACAGAGGCAAAGACAAGATGACATTAAACACTAACTGTGAATATATCAACCTGTAATGTTACAGATATTATAATTGTTTTTTAAAAAACAGAAACTTTGTATCTAAAGAGAGAGAGGGAGAGACTTTCCCTTCTGTATATCTGTATAATGTATTTATTGCTTTGGCAACATTGTGATCATTCAAAGTTTTCATAATAAGAGCGTGCTATTTTAAATGAATAAATCGGGAAATTAGATCAGGTCGAAATAAAGCATTGTATGAGCTGACAATCTCCTCATTTGTGTTTACTGGTCTTTTCTGATGATCAGTTATCATGATCATTCACTCCACTAAAACTATATTTTGTAACATTTTATTTCACAATCCTGTTCCTCAGTTATTGTAATTGTAGTAATTACAATAACTAGGTACTACCTAAACCTAACCCTACCACACCTTATACTACAAGTACTTTAATGGGTAAGTGCACTGTACGTGTATGACAAACTAAGACCAAAATAAAGACCAGCTGACAAAAACACAAGTGTATGCAATGTTATTTGAATCAGAAAATAATAAATAATAATAAGTGTGCCACCTTACAGCAGGCTGATAGGAGCATGCTACAGTATCTCGACTAATCTAGCTAACTAATGTTCCCTCATTTCAGACAGAGAATTTCAGCAGTGAGATTTAATCAAAAAAGAAATGACTGCGGGAAGGCAATTTATGGCTGCACACAGACGGAAAGGCTCCCATCAGTTTTTATTTTAATTTCTGCTAAATTGCAGCCGTACACAAAGAGCACCGCGCATAAAATGGACATCGAGACTCTCTCACAGTTCATCATTCAGACATAATGTCAAGATGGACTGACTGTTCTAGCAACAGATTACAGCTACTTAAAACAGAAAGACTAATGCATTCATCGCCTCACAAGATGAACAGCGAGTACTCCTCCACAGCATACTACATCACCTTACAAACACATCTCAGATCTTCTGTCCAGCTCTATACGGTCTCCTCTCAAAGCCACGAGTCTGGAATCATTCTGCTGAGGAACGCTCACTCTGATGAAAGTCTAATGCGGAAATGGCTTGTGAATGTTAACTCTTGATTATCAGGCCTAAACATGCTTAAAAAGTCATTTCTTCAGATGCGAGCCTCAGGCTTCTTAGGATGGGTTGATGGCCTTTGTGCTGGTTTCATCATTAACTTCAGAAAGCTTTCCTGAGGGCTAATCAGCTGATTGGATGATGTTGTTTGTATCTTTTGAGTTTCACAAGATTATTATGTAATTTCACTGACACCCTCAAAGCCAAGCATGCTTAAAGCCAAATAGAAGCAGAGGGTTTGCCATGAAGGAAGTACAAAACCACACTAAACAAAGATGCTTTTGCTTTATCAAACAGTGAGCTGGAGAAAGTGGATTTTTCTGATTTGCAAATGTTGCCAAAATTAGATTAGCATGCTTCAAAAGAAAATGAAATAGACATGCTCATAAATTATATCCAAATGTTGTTTGTACATTTTGCAATAAAAAGAAAAGCATACAATCTTTATAATCAAAGTATTTATTTGATTAATATTTATTCATTAGATCATTCCAAAATTATGATTTTCCTGATTCGTTGGGGTTGTTGTTGTACAGATATTATTCATTCAGAAACATGTCAAACTGTTCTCATGAGAACAAGCCATTATTTCTGTGTCTAATGTTTACAAAGCCTGGCCACGAGACACAGAAGTGTACAGCATTCACTGAAAAGGGCAAAGAAAAGAAAAGAGGTGCGAGCCATTTCTACAGAAAATATCCTACTGAACCGAACAGAGCAGAAGTAATGAGAGATGTGTCTCTCCCCACACATAACCACCACTTCCAAACTAGAAGTGGTACATTTTCATTCATTTCACAGCTTGACATCAATCGCCAAGCAGCACGAAAACACACAAGTTAAAAATACAAGACGTCAACATGGGAATACAAAGCGCCTGACTGCAGATCCAACTGAAATGAATCTGAAGTCTTCAGACAATAAGCGTGGGCAAATGCAGGAGCGTTTCCTCTCATTTTGGGTTGGACTGCGTTTGCATCTCTAAACCGCTCTGGAGAGCAGAGGACTGCTGATGTGGGACTTTCCCACAGTTTCAGTCTTCAAACTGGCTGTTTGTCACTGGAGAGTCCCAGAGAGGGACCGTTCCCAGAATCCAAACCCTGTTCCTGGGTAAGCTTGGCTCGCTGGGGTAAAGAGCCTGAGATCAGTGCAAACTAAGGAGAACCGTTCCTGGATCAGGAGCAGAAGGAGATATTTTTGGAACACATGATCTCCAGAGCAAGTCAGAGCTGAGCTTGGGACCGGAGCCAGGAACAGCAAGAACCAACTGCATTATGGCTATTTTTCTTTCTGCAGCTTCCTGAGCGGGAAGAATTACAAATGTAGTATTTGGGTTGGGTGCTCTTTCTAAATGACATTTGTGTTGCAACCATTCAAGCTTTACATATACATGCTGGTTAAGGCCAAAAGTAGGATTTCATGGTGTTCTGCAAGAAAATGTTGATGATGCGTAACTTTTTCTTATTTTGTTTGAAGATCATATATATATATGAGTGTATATATTTTTTGGCACTTACATGTTTCCCAGAAGGGAAAATAAGAACAATTTAGAATTTACCCAGATCATCCAATTCAAAAAGTTTACATCACTAGCTCTTAAAGCATTGTGTTGCAGGAGCACTTTCTGAAGAACAGCAGGCAGCTGAAGTGCTCAGGACCAACGATGGACTCATGAACACCCATCACAAAATATAAAGACAGATGTGGATCATCCAGAAAAGAACACACTGTATTAAGATTAAGTTAATCAATTTTATCAATTTAGTTATTGGTTTGTCTTGTGAAGAATATCTAAGCATATATTAGCTATGTGAAATAGATTATTCAGGACAGCATTATATATATATATATATTTATATATATATATATATAAAATATAAGCAACTTTTACTCTCTACTCGACTACATTTTTGATACTCTTTACTACACTACATTTAAACAGACACTTACCGTTACTCGTTACATATGCTGCTTCCGAAATCGCTTACTTCCCTACTATATAGTAGGTGAAAAACAGTATGTGAGGCAAGTAGTATGTCCGAATTCATAGTATCTGAAATTCAGTAAGCGAGAAATACCTGGATGACCTACTGCTTCCAGCTGAATTCTATAGTAGGCATACCATGAACACTTTTCTATGCCATGAGTCTCCGGGAGAGGAGGTGTCTTATTCGAAAAATGGCGTAAAGTGGAGACGCGTCAATATGGCGGAGGTACGTCCGAATTCTATTCATACTACCCCCATTCATACTATATAGAATCGGGTAGTACGTTCAATTTTAAATGTAGTACCTACTTAAGCAGTATGTGATTTCGGACGCAGCAATTTTGATTGTGTGCGACAAGTCGGCGTCTTTATCTACCACGGATAATTTCTTGGGCGGAAGAGGTGGTATCACCATCTGCAGGGTGCTTCAGGTACTGGATGCTGTTTATCTACAGTATATGAGCTAAATGAGGCTACTCCATGTGAACGTGAATTAGCACTAGGGGCCTCATGTACAAAGACTTGCGTAGAATTAATACTAAAACATTGCGTACGGACAAACCTGGAAATCTGCGTACGCACAAAAACTTTCAGATGTATGAAACACTGCGTACGGGGAATCTCACGTACATTCTCTTTGTACATCCGAATTAACGTGAAATTGAGCGCACATGCACGAGCGCTAAACCCCTCCCTGCCTCCTCC
>JAUCMU010000013.1:618269-629525 GCA_032275025.1 Enteromius treurensis | reverse complement strand
TTCAAGCAGGGTCGAAACATAAACATCGCATTCATCAGTAATATGCATCTAGACAGCTGAAATGGAAAATGATGGGTTGCCTGCTCTCGTCGCGCGCAGCACGTCAGCCAGCACACCATTTCATAAAAAATGCGGGTCTGGAAGCGGGTCGGGTAAAATATTTTCTCTTTTTTTATTTTTTTGCGGTCCGAGTTACGGATGGGTTAGTTGACAACGTCGGTCGGGTTCGGGTTGTTCGGGAGATGGGTAGGTTTGGGAATATATAAATTGTGAGGAGCTGGATCTGGAGTCGGTGAACCATTGTAATACCAGTGTACTTAAATGACAAGTCCTCAGGAGCTGTTCAATTAATAGAAAGTGTAACATTGAATCAACCATAATTTATATGTAAAGTCTAACTTACTGACCACTGCTGTGTAACATCAGAGTAATTACATGCTAAATACATAGGAATTGTCTATTTAATATAAAGTAAAACACTTTTAAAAAGTGCTGTTAGCAGGCGTACTGTTTTGCTACGTTCACACCAGATGCGACTTGCGCAAATAAATCGCGCTATTCGTGCGTAGTTGGATGCTTGAACATTTAAAGTTTACTCGCTTCATTTGCGCGTGAAATTTGCTTCATTCGCTTCTGCCAGGCGGTTCCAGTCTCTGTTGTGGTTAGACATGAGGTAAAATTTGTTTTGAGTATATCTAACAGGCAAACTTTGGTCTTATGAATCTAGTATTTATTTCCTTTTTATTCCTGTTTATATTAATCCTCCACATACAGTCACAATGATTTTGTCCTCCATAGTTTCAGAATTCTGCCTCCGTTTGCTAGTAATCACATCACTACTAGAGCAAGCTCCTGATTGGTTAATGCGGCGCAAATTTTCGCCAAAGTTCAGATTTTTCAACTTGATGGCGCGATTGAGCCTTTCGCGCATTCAATGCATGTGCCATGTCTCTTAAAGGGGTCATTGGATACAAAATTCACTTTTACGTGGTGTGAACAAAAGTGTGTGTACAATGTTTGTACAGAACCACCCTATAATTTGAAAAATCCCCACAAAAACTAAACCCTTTCTCAGATCAAGGCAGTGTCAGACTCTGAAACACCGAATCGACTTGCTGTGAACAGAGCTGTTTTTCACATTCTGAGACGCACAAATGTTCTGCTTCATCTTTGTTTGGAGCTAACACTAATGTGTCTACAATGTAATCCACTCAATATAAACTTGAACGGTTGTATAAAAACAGTATCAAACATTCATGATTTCTGATATTCAGTGTTTTCATTGAAAACTAATGTGTCTCGTCATTTGTCTTGTGGTTGTCTTGATTGTGGTTCATTCCCAATGACAGTGATTTTAAAGCCACGAAACTAGTGAACAACTCCAGCTTCAGCGTGGATAGAGGAGCTCCCTGATTTATGCTTAATTCTAGTTTACACATATTTTTTGTTGTGAATGCTGATCTGCATTCGACACTCAAGTCTATGAGGTTTTAGAGGTTTTAGAGGACGTCGGTTTGACTTCAGCTCTGTACACATTTTGGATGTTGCATTTTAGGTTCTGGCGTCTCCACTAATGAGCCGATGAGATGATTTAGATGTGTTCGTCTTGGGGTGCCTCCAAGAACAGGGTTGGGAAACACTGGCCTAAAAGTGTCCGAACCTGCTCCTCGTGGGAGCACAGTTTATCTCCAGACCCAATTCCACACACCTTGATCCAGCTAGTCAAACTCTTCATGATCACTAGAAGCTTCCAGGAAGCAATGTTTGAGCTTGAGGAAGGAAGCTGGATCGGACAGCCCTGTTATTGACCTAAACCTCTACATATGTGAGATACGGATGTGGCGCAATATCTGAGAAGCTGGTATCTTCTACTGCAGTTGGCTTGTTGGCCGGTGCACACAGCGATAACACAATCTCACACTGCGGTGACATGGCACTGTTCCCCGCACACTAAGCGAGGTCAGGCGGGACAGGCAGACATCTGGCACCACTGTCCGCTGTCTGAGAGCACTCGAGCTGCATCTCAGTGACGCTCCTCAGACAGACGGCCCTCCACAATCACACTGGCTCCTTTCACACAGCTCATTCTCAGAGGAGATTGAGTTTCTGCCGGGGGCTGATGAATAGGTGGCACTGTTGGGTTAGGGAGAGAGTGACGTCTGCTTTCAATGAACAAGACATGGATGGCTTGACTGACAGAGAGTGCATCTGTGCAAACTCCATTCTACCTGCTATTTTCAAAGTGCCCCTATTAAGGGAAATGAAAGGTTCATATTTTGGTTCAGGAGTCCGCAACAGCAACAGCAGGTTGAAATATATGCCTTGATTTTAACGACTCCCAAACCATGCATTTTTCCAAACCCCTATTTCGTGTGACAGTAATCTGCATTGACTGGTCAGATTGATCTCATTTTAATTTCATTTGTAATGCCTGATAAACCAGCGTTTGTGAGCGCAGTGCTGCTTTGTGCACAGTGTTACTGTGGAAAGCGGCACCTAGTGGTGAAGAAGGAATTTACATTTTCATTCAGACCAATGTGAAAAGACCAGAATGTGGGTGAGCAATATGCGAATGTGTCATGTTAATGACATGAACATGAAATGGCTCGGAATTCATTTTAAATACGTCTCTCACAACTCAGATTCGTCACTTCAGCCCACCCAGAGCCGAACTCTCAATCTCAAGGGTGGCACACAGAGGCGATAATGATGTGTAGTACCAATACTTGATTTTAATCATGCAGTTATTGCTCTCAGTGTTCGTGGTTTTCCACCATAGATGCACAGTCTCTGACATTCCACACACATACCACTCAAAACGACATCATTAAGGGATATAATGCAGTCGAGTTACTACCACATGACCCATAACTCACAGAGACGACAGCACCAGTGTAAATAATGTAGTAAAGAGTCAAACAGCTAGCCAATCGACGCATGATTAATTCAAATCATGGGAATATCTGGACAACATAAACGTGATCCACAACACAGTCCATTTAATCAAACTAAACTATATACAGCTAGTTTAGAAGTTGTGATTATCTCAACATGACTAATAACATAGGATCCCCATACTTATACACAAAAGTAGAAGACAGACAATCACATCATCACAACATATTAAAGGTACAGTACCAAAAACACCCAGTTAACGTCTACAACAACTTATACTTTATTATTTACATGTTTGTGGCATAAATGTCATGTGTGCAGACACATACTGTATTTCTACTCTGTACACTTTGTTTACCGGGAATCCCCCTAAAAAGTGATGGGCAGGTTTTGCTGAAAGATAACCTGGCAACCCTGCTAAAACAGCTTTTCTCGGACAGCAAGCGATTGCAAATTCCTTTTCATGTCTTATTGCATTTTAGAGGTCAGATGTTTTGACACAAATTTATGTCAAAATATCTGTTATGTGGCAAATTAACAAACGGGTAAAAACTGAATGTGTGTCAGCGTATTAGATCTGTGCAGTCAGTCAAAAGACAAAACAAAGAGGAAATGACTCACTGATCTTGACTGAATCACTGTTGCATCTTTAATAAGATTTCATTCATACTCGATTAATACAGTGAAGACTATGCATGTTCTGTAGCATTTATTACTAGCTACATGTCAAATAAACTGACTTTAGTTAAATCTTTGTTCAGTCGTATTTGTTTGTAAGGTGCTATCTTATGTTTATTACCAAAATTAAATCAAATAAAAATAGCTCTGAGATGTGAACTGTTAGCGTGACATTAAATATTCTCAAAGTACAAATGCCAACAGAGAGACACACTAGCTCTCCAGCCAGAAAACGCTGAGGTTGACTGTAAAAAAAAAAAAAAAAAGCCTTTGTGGTGATTTAAAAAAAATAAATAGAAAAAATCTGGAAACTTGACTAAAAACCTCTGAAATTCGAACAGAATCTACACCATAAAGCAGATGGCTTTTACAAAGACGTAGAAACAAATCATTTTCTCTGTCAAAGTAAACGCATTTGTCTTCTATGAACAAACATCACACTGTATCTGAAACAGATCATGTGCGTAAACTTGCTTTTTGCCTAGCAACATAACAGCAGGAGGAGCCGCTAAACAAGATTTCATTGTGTTTTCCAGGAGTGGACCTCCTTAAATTGGAGCCCTTGACTTATGAAGCCCATTAAATCACTGACGCAGTGTGTGCGGGTGTGTGTGAGGGCGAGCAGCACATCTGGTTTACATACAGTGGTGCTCTGCTCCAGCTCCTCCCACTGCGTCTTGTAAGTTCCCCTGTAATTGTTTGAAGAGATGGTGGAGGCTTTCGATGAAAAAAAACAACAACTCAGATTGGTGATCTCACTGCGCTGCCGCCATGTCTGCTGCTCACGTGAGTGCACAACTCTAAACTTCAATGCCCCGAATCAAACAAACAATCCAGAGGAAGACACCCTCACAATGCTTGGCTGAACGAACTGTGCGAGACCTTGAGTGTGTCTCCTGTGTAAACTGTAGCCAGGGCGTTTTGGAGTGACTTGACTAATGCACTGCTCTGTGGTTTTTAGGGAGGTTTGGGAGTCTCTGTGATCTTGTATATACAGTCCTTCTTCGACATGCGTCTGTGGGATTTTTAGGATTCCCAAAAGTCAAGCTTATTCACAATATAAAACCCATTTATTAGTGTCACTTTATTAAATTAGAAAAGATATAAAGGTTATCAGGAAGGATTTGCAAATATATGTTGAAGAATTTAATTCTTGTCTTAGAGGAATTGTGTGCATGATGTTACATATATGTACATATATAGCCCCTTGCAAAAGTTTGGGAACTTGTGAAAATGTGAATCATTTTGACTGATAAATAAGAGAGAAGCATGCTATTTTTATATTTAGCTCTGTCCCGAGTAAGATAATTAACATAAAAATATAGTCCACAAAACAAAACAAAAAATAGCTGGAATTATTCAAATAACCCCTTTCAAATCCCTTGGTTCTTAATATTGTGTGTGGTTACCTGATTGATCGACAACTGTTTGTTTTGTGATGCTTGTTTATTAATCCCTTGTTACTTCTGACCAGTTAAGGTCCTCTGTGTCCAGCAGATTCTTCAGTTTTCCAGCATCTTTTGCATATTTCAACCCTTTCCAGCAGTGATTGGGTCATTTTGAGACACATCTTTTCACATCGAGGACAACCGAGGGTCTCAAACACAGCTAATAAGAAATGTTCAAACACTCACTGATGTCCAAAACCTTTGTTGAAATTGAATTCAACAGAATAAGCAATTTAATCCTGCCCTTCAGAGGCAACAGAATTTACTGCATGTTTCCCAGAAGAGAAATGAAAGGGTTAGTTCACCCCAGAATGTAAATTCTGTCATTAATTACTCCCTCATCTAGTCCCAAACCCATAAGATCTTCAGAACACTAATGAAGATATTTCTGATGATATCAGAGAGCTGGAAAAACGGCAGTAAAACAGTCCATGTGACATCCGTGGATCAACTTCGGTTTCGTGGCGCTACGGGAATACTTGTTAATGCGCAAAGATGATAAAAATAACATCTTTTACTCTTCTCCCGTGACTTACGTCTTCTGCCATTTTGGAGTGCATCACAACGCATGCGTACGCTTTCCTCCAGGCGTAAACAGCCGCAGATTGCGCCCATGTGCGTGCTTTCCCCCTGGATGTAAACAAGGCTGCTTGCGTCAAATACGTTAAAGCTTGCATTAAAGGTGCGTTGAGCAGGGCGGAAGACGGAGAGTCACAGGAGAAGAGTAAATGCTGTTATTTTTGGCTTTTTTGCTCTTTAAAAAGTATTCTCCTTGCATCACAAAAGTAAACTTGATCCCCTGATGTCACATGGACTGTTTTACTGACGTTTTTACTGTGTTTCAGGATCTGGGATCATTTCAGTTGTGTTGCTGTCTATGGAGGGACAGAAACAAATCTAAAATATCTTCATTTGTGTTCTGAAGATAAATGGAGGTATTATCATCCAGGTAACCAAACACAATATTAAGAACCAAGTGTTATTTATAATAATTGTATAATATTTATATATTATATTTATAATCATTCTAGCTATTCGTTTTTGTCTGGTGGACTACATGTAAACATCTTTTACATCAAATATCTCACATCTTTCATTTTATTAGAATTGTTCACATTTTCACAGATTCTGCCAGAGGTTCCTTTCTACATACCACTGTATACTATAATGGGATTTTATGAGATGCTGTAAGCCTGTAAATCCTGTGATCTGTTCATATTCTTGAGGTGTAAGCTCCTCACGTTTGTGTTTGAGCACTTTATTTCAGAGGAACATTGTTTCAGTCTGTCTTGAGTATGGATAAAACACAACGTCTCCAAATTTACTCGAGTGTTTGGTTTCCATGGTTTCACGCTCACACACACACTCATCACAACATTACTCACACACAACTGGAGCTCCACACACCGACTGATGAAGATCGCATGTTAGCTCAGCTACTGTTACTATAGCTTATAGAAAACACATTCAACATGACCTGTTTCTTTAGGACCCCGCTGAAAAAAACCCAGAGATCCCTGCTCAAAACGCAATATAATGTGAAAAGTAATTTTGTAATGGTTTTACTGGAAAAAGCTAATGGTTGGTAGGAATATTTTAATGGATGTTTCTACTGGGTTTCTATTGTTTTTTAGGGACTGTGACACTAAACGTCAGATGTACTGTAGCTACTGCATAGTTTGGTTAGTACCCATTGTAAATTCTACTGTAATGACTTCATACACTTCATATTTTGTACTTGAAAAGCGTAACTAAGTTAGTCCTCTACTCTGAAATATGTTTGAATGGCTGTTTAGATTTTGGTTTCTTTGGGAATATTCATTTGTAAGGCTCTGTTTGGCTCATCCCTAGAGATATGAGGATCTCAGTAAGTCCAAATCGTTGAATTTCACCCATATTCAGTTATCAAAAACCAGATGCGGGTCCCTCTTTATATAATTGCTCATTTCCTGTAATTAAAGAGCAATGTTAGAAGAATAAATCATGTTAAAAGTACGTTTGCTTCAATCAAGACAGAAATGGTCAACTCTTGGTAGTCTATTTGTTAAGATTCTGTATTTGAATCTGAAGAAGGGACCGGGTTCCCAATACAGGCCAGTGCTTTTTCCTATAGTTGAGCATGCACCACTGACACATAATACACCAAAGACCACAGTCACAGATTTATTAAGAAGAATTTATTAACAGATCTCAGGTGTCCTCCCACTGCAAAATACAAAACACTGGATTTCTCTGGATTAATCGATCTATATCTATCCTCGTGACCACTTTAATGATGTCCAATCATTTCGTCCGAACTCTAACATCACTCCGGATGAAGGACGTCTGTGAGATCCACATTTCACACTTAAAACAAGCAGTAACCGGACAAACAAACCGTGCACAGCGTCCACTAAAGACCCTGCCAAAAACACACGCTTGTTGATCATGGGTAAAACTGCTGCTGGAGTTTCCTTCGAAAAAGGAAACACTTCCAGAGAACCTGCCATAAATATGACCTTTATTACAGCCCAGTTTGAAACGTGCAGCTGTTTTGTAAAAAGGTCACAATATAAGCGCATCGCACCAAAATCAGCTAACACCGATATGTTCATGCAGGACATTAAGAAAACTAGGTTTTCAGTAGCTTAAATGAACAATTCGACCATAAATACAAGTATTTTTTTTTTTTTTTATTAACTAAACCCAAAATCTAAATGTTGCTGATTAGATGAACTACCCCAAGACTTTTACCTCACACAGTTCCCATCAACGTGTAAGGATCTGAGACTTTTTATGAGGCTTTTACGTCGTTATGGCACAAAGAAAATAGAAAGGGAGTGAGAAGTTGTGGGAGAAAGTGAGTGAAACTGGAGCGACAGCACTAGAGGGGGAAGGGAGCGGATACGGCCCACCATCAGCCTCCAGACTCTCAGTGTGTTTGAGGAGGAGTGGCTTCAGAGCTGCTAAACGACAGACAAACCACTGCGAGAGCACACGCAGAAGAAATCCAGCAGCCAAACTCTGATTTATGAGACGTGAACCCGTCGACAACAGCGCGACCGCTGGGAAAAAACACTTCAATTCAGCCCTAATTACTCTCATACGGCTGTGACATCAACAAGCAGCCTAATTCACAACACATGGCCTCTCTAACACATCATCCACAGATACTTCACATATCTGCAGAAAATACCAGCAGACTCCACACACCAGCTTAATATCTTAATTATCCCACTGCTGTAACAAATCCATTTTCATTTTTCCGTCTTGAGCTGCAATGCATCACTCAGGCGCTGCGTAATGTCTTTAATAAAGTTGTGTTTGTTTCATTTCAAAGGGAAAAGTGTGTAGACGGTCACTTACTATCGGGGAGCATGCAGTGCATTTGTCAAACGCCAAACTTGCAGGAAGAACATTGTCGAATCTTGACAGGAATCCTCGAATCTGGAAAGAAAACAAATGATTTTTAAGAAGCCGTGGAGAAAAAGATCTCTAGCTTGATCTCTAGCGCCACCTGGTGCCTGTCAGTGAAGACATTAGTTTTATCTTAACCTCCAGGCTCGGCTTGGGTCTCAGACACTTCATCACGCTTTAATAGGTCGAAAACACAGTTAACATTTAACAGTTAATTTACAAAAAAAAACTTTTCTTTGTTTTAAACAATTCTCAAATAACTAACATGAAAAAAAAAAAATCTTAACATAAAAAAACATTATTTAAAAAATACATATAAAACAAAATGGTTATCTGGATCTGCAAATAAAACCTTCATTCAAATTTCAGTTTAATATTTCCTGGGTTTTCTTGATCTTATGGGAAATAAGTATTTAAAAAAAATCTGTTTTATAATTTTTATAACATTACTATTCTACTCAGAGAAACATACACATTGGATTATTAACCAATTTACTGGTTTATTTTGAAATGAATAATGAACTCACATAACTATACATTTTCTTCCAATATTAAACGTTATGTTGCTTAAAATATGACACTAACACACTAACATGTTTAAGCTTTAAATTAGGCCAACAAATTATCTAAAATGATATTTTGCATTTGCATAGAATAAATGACTGTCTAATAAGAACAGTTGCATTTGTTCTTATTTTTAATAACATTATGACATCTACTATTGTAAAAAAAAAACAAAAAAAAAAACATTATATATATATATATATATATATATACTGTATATATAATTTATTTTTCAAATAAAAAAAAAAAGCACAATATAAAAATCTATGTTCTTAAAAACACAAGTGAATGTAAATGATGATCAGTTGTTTCACGCTCATCCTCAACAGCAGAGGAAAGTGCTTTCTTGTGACGCAGACACATGACAGAGCGCCGTGTTCAATTACAGTCACGTATCTCTCAGAGCAAGCATGAGTCTCAGGAGTTACTGCCGCCAGCTCATCTTAATTGAAAGCAAATTAAAGAAAGAGCCCGAGGGAGAGATAAGAGGGGTTGAGGCTTCAGCATTAAGATTACCAGGAGTTTACAGGCGTCTGATGCATGACACACGACCCATGAAGCCACGCGCTCCAGAGCAAGACACTTTGATGTAAATCCACATTTATTGAGTCAAGTGCACCAAATAAAAGAGATTCCGACTTGGACATTCATCTTTTGCTCAAATCTGTTATATAATATAATTACTTTTTAATCAAATTGAGGGGAAAAAAATTAGGCAGCTGAAGCTGTGACGTTTGAGCCCGAGATTATATCAGAACATCTGCACACAGCAGCCTCAAACACTTCAAAAGCCAGTGTCAGTACTGGTGAAGAAAGACGTAGACTGGTGGTGATTCACTACACGTCTGGTTTGCACTGAAAACACTCACAAGACAACACTAATGCAATGGAATCCATTCATTTCTAACTTCTGTTCAGGGTTGTACAGGGGTATGTGATTAAACATCTGTTGGTTGTGGGTTCAACTTCGTAAACCGTTAAGTCTTTGCATCCCAGAAGAACTGAAGCTGTAATGAGTGCAAGCCATTCTGCATTTTATCAGCAAAAAGGACAGAGATCTTTTAGAGATTCATTTGGAACTATTGCACTCATATCAACAAGTTATTACACCCTTATTTCTACTGAATCTAAATGACCTTTTCTGCTGGTAAATACTAGCAGCATTAATGCAGAACACTCTCACGCACATCCAGAAATGTCTGACGCTCAGGGTTATCCATGACATGAAAACAGTGCTGGCCAAAGTGGTACACCTTGACAGATCTGAGAATAACATGATTTCATTTCATAATGTTCCTGAAACATGTAGGTGGTTACTCTGAGCACAGAAAAGATCAGATGAAGGGAGTCGTACTGTTTCTTTTTTGTTTGTTTTTGCTATGATACTCATTCATTCTTAAAGCAATTTGTTTTGCTGTTGTTTTTCTGCCACCTTTTCTCTTTTGTGTGATTCAACAAAAAGTAGATGGTAACTATTCATTGCATAACCAGTCTTATTACAGTACCTTTAGCTGGAACCAATAATGGAGCCTACAGCAGCAGTCATGTGCAGCACAGATATATTTCTAGCAATAGCCAACAATATAGGTCAAAATCATCCATTTTTATTTCATGCCAAAATAATTAGGATATAAACCATTGCTCATCAATTTAAAAATGTTACACAAAAATGAAGATTTTACATACATGTATTTAAAGTACTCAGCTTTGTTTACATTCGGGTGAAAGCATGCACATGCACGTCATCTGCCCTTGTTTACATCTACAGGAAAGTGTACGCAGATATTGTGAAACTCTCTGAAAAGGCTGAAGATGTAAATAATGCTATTTTTATTTTCTTTGCGCAAAAGTCATTAATGACAGAATTTACATTTTTGGGTGAACTAACCCTTTAATGATGATGTTTAATTGCGTTTTGGTGCAGCAGATGAGCTAGACCACTCTTTTTTTTTTTTTTTTCAACTTTGTTTTTTTTTATTAATTTTTGTGAGTATATTCCCCACCCCTACATTTTCAAAAGGAAAATAGCATTTGAAGAATAATGAATTCTAAAATAATATAAACAAATACAAGAAATAATAATAAAAAATAAAGTAAATAAATAAATAAATAAAAATGTACATAACAGATCAAATTACAGTCATCACGTACCTTTCCATCTTATTTGTTTACATATTGTTTAAAAGGGGACCACACCTTTTTAAAAATCTCCGCTTTACCTCTGATTTTATATGTTAATTTTTCAAGAGCAAGGTTGTCAGACATTTCTTTAGTC
>JAUCMU010000013.1:520906-535020 GCA_032275025.1 Enteromius treurensis | reverse complement strand
TTCTTAAGAATTGGGGTTATAACAGCTATTTTGAGAGATGACGGAACAATACCTGAGCTTAGAGAGGAATGAACAATGCAAGTAATAAGAGAGGAAAGAGAAGGCAAACAGGCTTTGACAAGGTGAGTTGGTAAGGGATCAAGTATACATGTCCAGGAATTAGATTGGTAAATCAGTTTAGAAATTTCTTGATCAGATGGCAAGAAAAAAGCAGATAAAAAGACAGAAGGTATATTAGATAAAACCCTGCACGGAAAGTTGCAGTGTAGATTAGTTGAAGAGGCCAAATGCTGGTAAATAGCACTTATCTTGCCATTGAAAAATGCCATAAACTTATCACACTGGGCAGTGCAGTACAGGTATGCAGGAAGACTATCAGGTGATTTCAGAGTCCGATTTACCGTAGAGAACAAAGCTTTGTTATTACTGTCTCCAGAGTCAATTAAATGTGCATAGTAATCAATTTTAGCAGTAGAGAGAGCATTCTTATAAAGAAGAATATGCTCGCTGTACAGTTCTCTGTGTACAGTAAGACCAGTCCGCCCATAAAGGTGTTTCAAACGCCAAACAAATAAATATACTTACCTTTTACCTTACCTCTTCTTGTCTGCCTTGTGACTGAGCATGACAGAAGCTCAGCCCAATAAGGTAAGACAAAAACTTCACTATGTAGTCGGAGCAAGGAGTGGAAGCCCCAAATCCATATCTGGCTTTCATGCAAGTATTGAATGAAATTCGCTCTAAGCCCACACTTACCAGTCCAGTTTCACGTCTGGCATCCTTCTCAGGTGATAGTGTATTCTGTTGCAGATTCCTTCTACAATGCTCCTTATACATTGAGGCACAACCACCACGAACGTACACGCCGACTAAGGGATGGTCTTTGTCTATACTGTGGAGACCCCGCTCATCGACTCCTGTAATGCCCTGTTCGTCCACCAAGATCTGTGGTGAGTGTGGGTCACATTACATATAAATCAAATAACATTCCTCTAATGGATGCAATGATTGTTTTTAATACCCGCCTTTTCCCTGTACAAGCACTTGTTGACTCAGGAGCCGCAGGAAACTTTATGTCATATCGCTGCTTAGAAGCCTTAAACATTCCTGTAGTCAAGAATGTCTCCTCTTATCGCATCACTACCATACAAGGAAAGGCTTTGGACACTCGACCCATCACACATTGTACACCTGCCCTGACACTTCGTATTGGCTGCTTACACGAAGAGACCATCACATTCTTAATTCTGCCCGAAGCTACGGTAGATGTGTTGTTGGGAAGACCCTGGCTGGAAATTCATAATCCAAAGAATCCGCTGGAGCTCGGGTGAGGTGCTGAAATGGAGTGATTCCTGTTTTAATCTTTGTTTGTCATCTTGTCCACAGAAAAAGATTCCCTGTCTGTCAACTTCCATAGAGAGCCCTGAAGTCAAAATGAATATCTCCCATTCCTCCTGAGCATGAGCATTATACTGACGTCTTCAGTAAGAATGCTGCCACCAAGCTACCACCTCATCGCCCATGGGATTGCGCAATCAACCTGGTACCCAATGCTGTCCTGCCAAAGGGTTGTGTATACCCACTCTCTACCCCCGAACAGAGAGCCATGAGTGACTATGTCGAGGAAACTCTGAAACAAGGGTTTATCCATCCTTCAACTTCACCAGCAGCCTCGAGTTTCTTTTTTGTCGCAAAGAAGGCGGACTTTGTCCTTGTATAAATTACCGTACTCAGAACAAAAGCACAGTAAAATTTGCTTATCCCCTTCCTCTGATACCATCCACAATCGAGGAACTCAGGCAGGCATCAGTTTACAGCAAATTGGATTTGCGCAGCGCCTATAATTTAATCAGAATAAAAAAGGCCGATGTATTCCAAGATTTCATAAATGAGATCATCATCAGTTTGTAAACATTGATGGCATTTTAATCTACTCACCTGATTTCACCTCTTAGGTCTCCCATGTCCGCCAGGTCCTCCAACGCCTCAGAGAACCCCAGCTCTTCTTGAAAGGAGAAAAATGTGAGTTCCATCTTCCTCAAATCCATTTCTTAGGATACATTATTTCCCCTACGGGGATTGATATGGACCCAAAGAAAGTATCAGCAGTTGCAGAATGGCCTAACCCAACCACAGTCAAGGAAATTCCGGTTCCTTGGCTATACCAACTTTTATTGACTCTTCATTGCTGGTTATAGTCAGATCTCCTCTGTACTCACCTCTCTCTTGAAAGGTGCAAAGAACAAGATCCCCTGGAGTCCCGAGGCACAAGGAGCGTTCGGTAAACTTAAGAAAGCTTTCTGCACAGCACCAGTACTTCATCATCCAAACCCTGAAATTCAGTTCGCTCTGTCTCAGAGACAGGGTAAAACTAATACTCTCCCACAGAGTAGAATTACGACGTGGGAAATCGAGAATTGCTGGCAATCAAACTAGCGCTTGAAGAATGGCGGCAATGGTTGGAAGGAGCAAATACACCTTTTCTAGTGATCACAGATCATAAAATCCTCCAGTACCTAAGAGAGGCAAAACGACTCAATCCACGACAGGCACGATGGGCTTTGTTTTTCACCCGTTTTAACTTCTCCATCACTTACAGGCCTGGAACTCGGAACACTAAAGCGGATGCCTTGTCACGAATGTACCAACCTGATTCAGTCACTGAGGAACCCGAACCATTTCTGCCGTCATCAGTCTTTCTGGCCCCGATCCAATGGTCAGTTCAGGACCAAATCACCAAAGCCTGCACCACCTGAAACCCCAGAAGGTAAACAATACATACCTCAAAGTGTACGACAAACGCTGCTGGAATCTGCTCATACGTCTTTAGGATCTGGCCACCCAGGGATTAATCGGAAACTTACCCTCCTGCGGAAACAACTTCTGGTGCCCCAACATGGCACAGGATGTATGCCGGTATGTGAAGGGATGCTCTATATGTGCCATCACAAACACGCCCAGACATTTACCTGAGGGTAAGCTCATGCCGTTACCTATACCCCAGAGACCCTGGTCCCATATTGGCACCGATTTTGCTATGGATCTGCCTGAATCTTATGGGTTCACCACGATATTAGTGGTTGTAGACTGGTTTTCTAAGGCTTGTAAACTTATTCCTCTGGTCTACCCACAGCTTTTCAAACCGCACAATCCCTCTTCTCTCATTTTTTTAGGCACATTGTCTCGAACAGGGGTACTCAATTTACCTCATGGGTTTGGAGGGAGTTTTTTCGTTTTTTGGGTGTCTCTATCGGTCTCAGGATATCACTCGCAGATTAATTGATGCCGAAACACATTTTCGAATGCATCCATCCCCAGGATTGGTTTGCAGCAATAGACAGGCTGATGGACGCGTACATTCATGTTTTAATCCTTCTGTGACAAAGGCCATTCCTAAGGTTCGCGTTCAAAGGTCAAGCATGTCAGTACCGCGTCCTGCCCTTCGTGCTCTCCCTGTGTTCACCAGAGTGGTGGAGGCTGGCCTGACTCCCCTCATGGAGAAAAGGGTTGGCGTACTCAACTACCTCGACTACTGGCTGATAATACCACAGTCCAGAGCTCAGTTGTGCGATCACAGGGACTTGGTATTACAACACCTCAGCCTGTTGGGCCTTTGGTTCAACTGGAAGAAGAGCAAACTCTGTCCGGTATGGAGTTGGAGTTGGACTTGGTCGCCCAGACAGCGCCCAGTCTCTGCTGACCTGCTTGAATATGTTCAAGAACAGGAAGGTGGTCCCACTGAAACAATTTCAGAGGCTCCTGTGGCATATGGCAGCAGCTACAGCGGTAGCTGTAGGTTCACCCGTGGTCAGACCTAATGTTTCTTCGGGCAGGAGTACCCTTAGAACAGGTCTCCAGGCATGCTGTTGTATTCACAGATGCCTCTACCACCGGGCGGGGTGCCACGTACAACGGGCATGCAGTCTCAGGGGTTTGGACGGAACATTGTCTGCTTTGGCACATCAATTGCCTCGAGCTACTAGCAGTTTGTCTAGCTCTGGGTCGCCTCAAGGAGCACCTACAGGGCTGTCACATTCTGGTCCGTACGGACAACACATTGACCATTGCATACATCATCAAGGTGGTCAGAAGCATCTGAGGTCGCTTCGCGCCATTCACATTTCAGGTGTTTACCACCAGACGGCCGACAAGCTGTCTTGAGTCCAAGTGCTCCCTGGAGAATGGAGACTCCATCCCCTGTCGGTTCAGCTGATATGGGAGCAGTTAGGCACACAGGTAGACCTGTTTGCCTCCCCAGAAATCTCTCATTGCCAGGTGTTTTACGCTCTGACCGAGGGAACCTTAGGTAGAGATGCCCTGGCGCACAGCTGGCCTCAGGGGCTACACAAATATGCGTTTCCCCCAGTGAGCCATCTAGCACAGCTCCTGTGCAAGGTCAGGGACGACAAGGAGCTGGTAGCTCCTTATTGGCCCATCAAGACTTGGTTTTCAGAACTCATGCTCTTCGTGACAGCCACTCCTTGGCCGATTCCTCTGAGGAAGGATCTACTGACTCAGAGACGGGGCATCCTATGGCACCCGTGCCCAGATTTGTGGAAACTCCATGTCTGTAGGTTCTAAGTGACCGACCCAAGGGGTAGTTTACAGGATTTGTTTTGGCGATAGTGCCTTCTACAAGAACTGTCTACACGTTAAAAAGGAACCTGTTCGTCGATTGGTGTTCTTCTCAATGAGAAGACCCCCGAAGATGCCCGATCAGAGTCGTGCTTCTGCTGTTTCTGCAGCAAGGGTTGGAGCGAAGGCTGTCTCCCTCCACCCTTAAAGTCTATGTGGCTGTCATCGCTGCAAACCACGACCCCATCGATGGAAGGTCGGTGGGCAAGCACGATCTGGTCATCAGGTTCCTCGGGGGTCCAGAAGGTTAAACCCTCCTAGGCCCCCTAATGTACCCTCTTTGGACCTCTCTCTCATGCTGAGAGCATTGAGAGAGGGTCCCTTTGAGCCTTTGCCTGCAGTTGAGCTGATGTTTCTATCAATTAAAACTCTGCTCCTGCTCGCACTGGCCTCCATCAAGAAGGTAGGGGACCTGCAGGAATTTTCGGTCGACGATTTGTGCCTCAAGTTCAGGCCCGAGGATTCCCAGGTAACACTGAGACCACTGCCCGGCTACATGCCCAAGGTTCCTACCACTCCCTTTAGAGATTAGGCAGTTAACCTCCAAGCGCTGCTCTTGGAGGAGGCAGACCCAACCCTACCGTTGCTGGGTCCAGTCCGGGCACTTAGGTGCTACGTAGACCAGACACAGAGCTTCAGGACCTCAGACCAGCTCTTTGTTTGTTATGGTGGACTGCAAAAGGGGAATGCCGTCTCCAAGCAGAGGATGCCCCACTGGATAGTGGATACCATCACCCTGGCTTACCAAGCTCAGGGTGTGCCCTGCTCCCTCAGTGTACGGGCTCACTCAACTAGAAGGGTAGCTTCGTCCTGGGCGCTAGCACGTGGTGCCTCGCTTGTAGACATCTGTAGGGCTGTGGGTTGGGCGACCCCAATCACATTTGCTAGGTTCTATAGCCTTCGTGTTGAACTGGTATCTTCCCGTGTTCTCACCTCAAACAGATCTGAAGAACCGTAGTAGAACCTGTTCGGTCGGCTTGGCATCCTTCTCAAGTAATCCTTATCAGCAGACACTGTGAGTCCTCCTATCCCCTCGGCAGTCGGATTTTGCGGAACATCTGACGCCAGGCCCTCGAGGCGATGTATTCTTGAGAACCGGGGGCTGGGAATCCCTGGGTGTTACCCTAAAGGTTCTCAGGGGGTATTTGGTAAAAGATTCAACTTCCCCAGTTCTTGGGGGTTTCAATCTCCTCTTATATTCCATATGCATTGAAATTCATGATATATGTGAGTTATGTCTTACTCTTAAAAGAGAATGGCATTCCATACGTCCTACATTGGACGTCCCAGTATCCAGTTACTATATAGTCCAGTGCTGGTTCATGTGGTCGAGTCCCATCCCAGAGACCAAACACAGGGGTTTGGGAGTCTCCCACATGGGACTGGAAGGGACAGTCTCTATGGCGTTTTGGTAGGGACCCCTATTCGCCGGTAACCAACGTGACATCGAAGTGACCGACTGAAAGGGAAAGTCTCGGTTACGTATTGTAACCCTCGTTCCCTGAAGAAGGGAACGGAGACATCACGTTGGTTACCGGCGTTGAACATAAGTAATGTTTGCTTAGTTTGGGTTCTTTACATGTTCTTGTAAAGAGTATAACATTCAAGAGACCGAATCAGAGTTTAGCCTGAAAACCATTTTTTACAATCCATACAGAACTAAGAAAATCTGTTTCGTAAAGAGTTGTGCATGTTTTTTTAAAGCAGATTTATAAATTATATTTTATTATGACACTAGTCGTCTTGTTCAGAAATAGCGGATGACATTTTTCACATTTAGTTTGTTTGGCTGTATTTGTTTCAAGACTTCTTGGACAGGCTAAAACAGGAGTGAACAAAAGATGATTCATATTCATGCTGTTAACTTTATTTGGAAGTTTCAGTGATATAAATGGGGCTGAGTTGTTGAGAAAAAAAGTATGCCTTAAGGGAATGCTGAATTAGATCTTTTGAAACAATTAATTGAACCAAACTGTGGGAAAGTATTGCTTTGCATGCATGAATCAGACTGCATTTGTAATGATCAGCTGGATGTGCCACCCCAGCTCTGGATGGCACTCCAGTGCCCAGTGAACTCTTCATGTTTTATGTTTGTTTTCATGCCTGGACTTTCTTATTTATGAACTCATGTCTCCACCCCCTTGTATCTTGCCATAGTTGTTAATTCCATCTCCACTCTGTATTTAAGTTCCGGTTGTCTGTGTGTGAATTCGCTCATCAATGTTGGATGAAGTTTGAGTTGGATCAGTGTTTTTCCCCGTTGTCAAGCCATTCGTGTCTCTCCGTGTTTCCCTGTGTTTCGTTGTTTGGATTTACCGTTGCCGACCCACGCTACCCTCTCTGGAGTATTCTCTTGTCTCAGCCTGCTTGCCGTTGTTTGACTCTGACCGTTTCAACAATGTTTTTACTCTGTGTGACTTAATAGAAACTTGCAAATGGATCCGCCCGTTTCCTCCTGTCATCACTGTGACAGATTGACGAGCCATGAAGGATTCTGCAGCTTTTCACGGCAGTTCGCGGTAAGAGGGGATTCCCCGTCTTTATACTCGGCATCTCAGAACTTCCCTGCCCTACCACAGCGTCAGCACCCGGGTGGCTATCCGCAGCTGCTCGGTTCATGTTTGGACATCCGGCGCGGTCCGCCCCTGACATTGCGCCGAGGTGGTTTCGGTTTTGTTTTCGAATCCAGGAGATATTTGAACTGGCGTTCAAAATGGCGGCAAAGTCAGCGAATACTAACTCTTCATTAGGGATGCCAGTGCCGCCGAAATCCCTCACGGTTCCCAACCCACCATTGGGGTTGCAAAAACCGTCTGTTCAGCTCAAGAGGGCGCATTCAGTATCTGTCTGGTCTCAGAGGGCGCATTCACAGTCTAGTCGGACTAGAAGGGCATTATCACTGACTGTTGGTTGCAGGAGGGCACGTTCACTGTCTGTGTGGTCTCCGAGGGTGCCATGTCTGCCTGTTCAGCTCAAGAGGGCACTGTCGCAGCTTGCTCGGCCCTGGATGTCGTCCTCCCTAACTGGTGGGCCCAGGTGGGCCTCTCCGCTGTCTGCCCCGCCCTGGAAGGCGTTACCGTCGTCAGGTCCGCCCAAGTGGCCATCACAGCTGCCTGCTCCGCCCAGGAGGATGTTTCTGCTGCCTGCTCCGCCCAGGAGGATGTCTCCACCGCCTGGTCCGCCTAGGAGGATGTCTCGCCACCTGCTCCACCCTCGTGGGCTTCTCTGCTGCCTGCTCCGCCCTGGAGGGCGTCCTCACCTCACCAGCGGCATCCAGCTTCTTTTTGGCCAAGAAGGACGAAGGGCTAAGGTCATGTAACGATTACTGTAGTTTGACCAGACCGTCAAGTTTTCCTACCTGTTGCCACTCATTCCTGCCTCCATTGAAGAACTTTGCAAAGCCAGAGTCTTCAGCAAGCTGTATCTCAGGAGCGTATATACCCTCATCCACATTCGCCGTGGATGGATGGAAAACGGCATTCGTGACACCTACCTGCACTATGAGTACCAAGTGATGCCGTATGGCCTTTCAATCTTCAAAAATCGAAGTTGCTAGCCATCAAACTCGCCCTAGAGGAGTGGCACCACTGGTTGGAGGGAGCTCGTCATCCGTTCGAATTGATCACAGATCATAAGAACCTCCAATACCCGAGAGAGGCAAAAAGACTCAATCCACGCCAAGCAAGGTGGGCTTGCCCTGGTAGTAAGAACACAAAGGCCGATGCTCTCTCCCGCCTCCACCAACCAGATCTCCTTCCCGAAGAGCCAGAACCCATCTTTCCTAAATCTGCCTTCCTCGCACCCATTTTATGGTCTCTTGACGATTAGCTTTAGCTAGCAACCGCCGAGGAACCTGCTCCACCGGGAGGTCCAGAAGGCAAACGGTATGTTCCATCCTCACTTCGTCCCAGCCTTGTGGAATCAGTCCACACCTCTCCAGGAGCTGGGCACCCTGGTAGCAACCGCACCCTCTTGCTCCTTCAAAATCACTTCTGGTGGCCATGGATGGTTCAAGATTTTCACCGTTATGTACGAGCATGCTTAGTCTGCGCCATAACCAACAAACCACGTAGTCTGCCTGAGGGTAAGCTGATCCCCTTACCTGTACCTGAACGCCCATGGTCCCACATTGGGATCGACTTTCGATGGACACAGCCCAAGCTCTGTTTTCACAGATTTTATCCAGGAGGATATCATGTTGGACAGAGGACCACAATTCACTTCCCGAGTCTGGAAGGAATTCTTCTACCTGTTCAGGTGTCTATCAGTTTATCCTCGGGCTACCATCTTCAGATGAATGGGCAGACTGAGAGAAAGATACAAGAGATAAGTGGCTATCTTCAAGCCTATTTCCACGAATATCAGGATTCCTGGAACCAGTATATACCCTGGGCTGAGTATGCTCAAAACTCCCTCAGACAAACATCAACCGGTTTAACCCCTTTCCAATGTGTCCTAGGTTTTCAACCCCCTCTGTTTCCCTGGAAAGAAGAACCATCCTCAGTCCCAGCGTTAGACTACTGGTTCTAGGATAGCGAGAGGGTGTGTGACTCAGCTCATATCCATCTCCAGAAGAGACACAAGGCTTGGGCAGACACCCGACGATATTGTAAGCTGAGTGATACAGATGATGAAATGGTTTGAGTTCTGTTATTACTAGAAAATAGCACACCTTGAAAACTGATTCAGTCAAACAACCGAATGAATGAAAAACTGTTGAATAAATAAGTAAATAAAAGCTGGTAACAGCATTAAATAGCATTATTTGTTTATTCAAAATAAATTTGTCCAATTTAGAACTAATTTTATTCTTTAGATTTTATTAACAGTGTTGGGGAAAGTGACTTTTAAAAGTAATGCATTACAATATTGTGTTACTCCCTAAAAAGTAACTAATTACGTTACTTAGTTACTTTTTTGGAAAGTAATGCTTTACATTACTTTCATACATACCCTTTCACACCAAAAACTGTCACGAATACACCTCAGGCTGAAGAAAAAGTAAAGTCACATCTTTAAATTAGAATACAGAAGAATGTTCAAGCACAGTCATTTTTGCTTGTAAGTATGGTTGAACTGGATCATCAAAGGTCAGCAGCAAAGACATTGGTTAATACAATGAGATTAGATATTTTTGTGTAATTTAATCATTGCAGGTTTGTGTCATATTCTGAGTTTATTTTAATTCATTTTGATTAATACTTAATCTGTTTTGATTCACATGTACTCTGTATTCACAAATGCACACAATGTCTCTGTATTTCTGATTCCTGCCAACATGGGATCAGGAGACTTGTCAGTCAATAAATAAGGAAACAAAGTAACTGGCGTTACTTTTTTGAAAAAAAGTAACTCAGTTATATTACTCTAAAATTAAAAAGTAAAGTGTTATTTTACTAGATAATTGGAAAAAGTCATTTTATTACGTAACTCGCATAATTTGTAATGCGTTACCCCCAGCACTGGTTACTAATGAATGCAAAGAATTCCCAGCACATTATTCAGAATTACTTTTTTTGTTGAGGGTAGATGAAATGTCATTTGTGTTTTTTAGCCTCATGTGACATCTTCCCATGTGTGCATTGGATAGATGATGTAAGATCTAAAGAGCCATTTGTACCGCGCACAGTCTTTGGCTTCCACCCCCACTCTTTTAGACATGCTAAGTTGCTCTGCCTCCAGGCAGCCTGTGTCTGGTAGCACTTAATATCCTCTCAGCCTCTCAGCAAAGAGCCCTATCTCAGCCCATTTTCACTAAGGTTGACACAAGCTCTTGAACGCCGCTGATGCCATGCTCTGCTCCTTACTGGGTCTTGTAGCACATGGAATTTGAGAATTTGGGAAAACAAAAAAGGCAGCTGCTTTTGGCAGCCATGAATTCAATGTCATCCATAGCTCAGTCTCCCGGCTGCAATAGACCAATGAGAGAAGAGTGCTCTCAAGCTGAAAATACAACAATGAGAGGCTATAGATTGGCAGGGCTGATTACAATCAGAGGGTGGGGGAAAAGGCCCCATCTTTGTTTGCAGTCTACATCTGCAGAGCCCAGATAATTTGCTTCCAGTATGAAGTACAATTATGCCGTATTCACTTATGCTGCTAGGTCAGGATAGTACCACAGAACCTAATTCTGTTCCTGTAAGACATCTTACTATTAAAAAAGACAAATACATTTTCAAATATGCATTAAAGACATTTGTAGATTATCAGTTTGGTACCTTCTTATCAGATATGAACAACACATTTACATGCATTTTCTACTAATCTGACAAAGTTGTTGATAATTATACTACATTTCTCATTTTATGTTTTTCTCTCTCTAACCAGTTACAAAAGACATTGGAATGTCACATGTAAATGCAAATGCAATCCAGCAAATAATTAAAAATATAAAATAAATGAGGTAGACTCAGTCCTAGACTCTTTCTGTGTGTTTCATGTCTGTTGTCCTATGGTCTAATTAGCTGTGTACTCTGTCTCCGCCTCCTCATGTGTCTCCATACTAACTAATATGTTCTCCTCCGCATCAATGTTACTGACCCATATATAAATACCCCAGAATTCCCAGTGTTCCCCGCTCATCATTGAGTGTGTCTTGTACCACCCTTGTAAGCGTTTTCCCTTGTCTCTCTGTGTTTCTATTTTGTACCTGGATTCACGTTGCCGACCTTGCTTGCCTTCTGGACTACGACTATCGTTTCTTCCCCTGGACTCTGTTTATAGATCGTTCGACCTCTCGCCGGTTTTTGGATTTGTGTTTGCATTGTCTCCTCCACTGTTGTTCGCTCATGTCATGTTCAGCTGGAGATGCCAGTCTGCTGATGGCACTCCTGCTCCAGCAAACTGTTTTATGTTTGTTTTCACCCGTTGGAATCTTTATCAATGAACTAATGTCTCCGCCCCTCTTGTTTTTTGTCAAGGTGTTTCATTGTTTCTCCGCCTTATGTCACATGTATAAATACCTTGTATATCTTTTTGTTAGTGGCTCATCAATATGTCACGATTGAGACCACGGGAAACGTGCGGATCCATTTGCAGACATTTATTAAAACACACACACACACACAGAGAGTCGGAGTACAGGCAGAGTCAATCAGCGGCAAACAGGGACATCAGAGACAACGGCAAATAGAATAATCCAAACTTTGTGGCGAAAGTCAGGCGATGAGGCAAACGGTGTCCAGAGGAGCGAGGCAAGAGCGAGAGTCTGAGAGCAGGCTTGGGTCTAGATCCAGGGAGGCAGAGAAACACAGAAAAACACCAGGAACACAGGAAAACATGGATGGCTTGACAACGGGGAAAACAGACGTACATCCAACATTGACGAGCGACTAACAAAAGGTAATAATATCCGAGGTATTTATACATGTGACATAAGGCGGAGAAACAATGAAACACCTTGACAACAAACCAGAGGGGCGGAGACGTGAGTTCATTGTTAATGAGTCCTACGAGTGAAAACAAACATAAAACAGTTTGCTGGAGCTTGAGTGCCATCAGCAGGCTGGCATCTCCAGCTGAACATGACAGTTTGTTACATAACTTTTATAGAAAAGTATTAAAAAAAAAAAGCCAGGGTAAACACCACACACCCAAAGAGTAAAATATGACTTCACATTACTTTAATCAGAAGTGTAGTCAGTCATGTCTGCTTTTTTTTAAAAATGTGCTGGCACATGACATTTGACTTTATGCCTCAAACAAAAATAGCATTCCATGATTAACCTGGCAGCTCAGAACAACTTGTTCACTTGAATCATTGCACAGCAGTGTCTGAAATACATAAAATAATTATGTCATATCTAAAATGTGTGTTTGTATGCTTTGTTAACACTTTGTAAATCAAACAAACAGCAATCAACCACAGGCAGAGGTGAAGGTCTTGTGAAGCACAAATACTAAACAGTCAAAGGGGAAATTGACTGAACAGTTGCACCACTTACAGTACCGCAACTAAGTTTAACAAGGAACTATTTGCACTAGAATTATACTATGCTCTCAATGGCTTTTAACAATTAAAGGGACAGTTGAACCAAAACAAATTATGTCATTACTTACTGACCCTAATGTGTTTCTGACCTGTGACACATACTACATTTGGGACTGGGATAGAAGAAAAGCTCTATTATTTCATCAGTAATAATAAATAATAATAAATACTTCTACCACTATTAATAATAATAACACTGATTGTGTGGATACATAAATTTAATGTGATTATTCTTATCATTTCAGTTTATCAAAAACAGATTTGCTGATGTCCTGGGAAATAAAGAGGCTATACTTGCTGCTGTAATTCTTCCAAAATTTAAACTTCACTGGCTGCGGTCACGGGAGTTAAAGGATAAGGCTAAGGCATGTTTGCTTGCAGAGTGACCGAAGATTGTCCTCGAAGAACCACAGTAAAGTATCAGCACATCTTCACATTACACAGATTCGGCCAAAGAGGGTGATTTATTCTCTTTTGAGGAGGATGAGGAGGACACCTCCTTAGCAGAAAGCCAGGTGATAGACTATATTAGATCTTCAGCACAAAACTTCAACTCTCTGAGTGGATTTTCTATCATCAAGAAAATGTCACTATGTTACAATGCTGCTACTCCATCTAGTGCACCTGTTGAGAGACTGTTCAGCCTGGGCAGGCTTGTCTTCTCTCCAAAGAGGAACAGACTGTCAGACAAAGGATTTGAGAGGCTTCTCCTCCTACGTTACAACCACTGATTTAATCGTTAGATGAGAGGAGAATTTTAGTTAGTTTTCACTGAGAATGTACAACATATTAATCTACATAGAGAGTTTGATAGTGCTCTGTTTATTTTTCAATAACATACAATTACAGAGTTTTGCACTACTTAATGGCCAGATCTTCCTTTGTTTCTTTTTACCCAATTTTGCATTTGGGTGTCCGAATTTTGCACTTGATTGCGAAGTGTGTGAATAACTGAATTTGTATAAAATTTAATATTTAATTTTTATTACTTTACTGAATATTTAAGAGTTAAATAGTGATCTGTTTCTTGTGCAATTTTATACAGATACTTGCACTAATTAAAGGCCAGATTTTATTTTGTTTCTTATTACCCAAGTTTACAGTTGTGTGTCTTAGTTTTGCACTCAAATGCAAAGTGTGTTAACATTATTTATTTTCACTATTTAATTGGTTACTTTTCGGGAAGATTTAAGAGTAAGATAGTGTTTTGTTTATTGTGCAGAGTAACTGCAGTACTTAAAGGCTAGATTTTCCTTTTTACTCAAGTTTACATTTGTGTAAAAAAATTATAATAAAGAAGACTAGTTAGGTACGCAGGAGCTAAGTCATTAAGTGCCTTATAGGTGTGACGAAGACTCATCAGACAGAGGATCCATGTGCAAGCCGTTTATTTCACAAAGTCGTACAGGCAAAGATCAAACACCAGGAAACGGATATGTAAGGGCAAGACAAAGACAGTACCGTAAACAGGCAGAAGGTCAGGGTATCA
>JAUCMU010000013.1:482915-498033 GCA_032275025.1 Enteromius treurensis | reverse complement strand
ATTTTTTTTCTGTTAGGAAGATAACTGAGCCTTTTAATCTCCTTTGCACATTTAGATATGCTTATAAATCAAGAACAAGGTATTTATAGCTGTATTTATAAACTGCTTACTTATGACTATTAATGTTGGAACAATGTTTTAGAAAGGATTAACTATTTATTAATGTTTAACTAATGATTCATAGCGTGTAATTATAAAGTGTTATCCATATGGGATAGTTAAAAGTCAAGAATACATTGACAACTGAATGGACTGGTTGTATTCACGTCAGAAATACTGGCTGAATTTGGGACAGGATGCTACTGTATGTGCTTTCTTTAATGCCTGAATGAACACACTACACAAAACTGGATGCCTGAAGGCACACACATGCGTGTTTGAAACATGCTCTTTACCTGACTGTCAATGCCAAGCATAAGCAACATGGAGAAGAACAGGATTGCCCAGAGCGGTGAAATGGGCAGCTGTGTGACCGCCTCTGGGTAGGCTAAGAATGCCAGCCCTGGCCCTGAGATCAAAACAGGTTTACTTAGCTTTAAAATATCTGTATTATGGCATATACACAAATAAATGTAATGCAATACTTTAACATTAAAGCTCTAATGTCTAATTTCAGTGTTGATGCACAGAATGTAAAACCTCAAATTCATATGTGATATTCATTTATTTACAGTTCATATTATCTGAGCATTATAATATTTGCAACCCTGAAATTTGAGAAAATATTTGTTCAGCTTTGATGGTTGATGCAGCTAATTTGTCACAATTAAAATATATATATATATATATATATATATATATATATATATATCTGAACGTTATGTTTTGCTGATTGCAATCAGTTTCAATGAACTGAATATCAGTTCAGCAGATTATGTCAAAACATGACATTATTGATTAATATTTTGTTTTCTAGATACAGTTGAGGATGTTGTGGCAAGCCATGATCATAATTTTGGATGATACGATATTTGCCATGTAAAAAAAAAGTCCTGTTGCACTTACTTGCTATTGTGTTGCAGTTGGTTAAATTATAATATTGCATTATTGCAGGTCTATAGTATTTGTTTCAATATATGTGGGGGGGCCAGATTCATGACTTGTTTTTTTGCTACCATGCAAACTGCTCATGATAGTTGACACCAGATGCCAAAACACTGAGCAAAGCATAGCAGTAGTTCTTCATCAAGCGATCATACTGAAATTCATTGTAGTTACCTGATGAAGCCACGTCTGCTATGGGCCGCTTTGTGATGTGGGCCATGAAACCTACGATAGAGAAAATGACGAATCCAGCGAACATACTTGTGAAGGAATTGATGCAGCAGACGATGATAGAATCTCTGAGAATCAGACGAAAGCATGTAATTGTTTAGTAATCCATCACTATTTATCCTTTTATCTGGGTGTCGTATTAAGAATGACGAGGAAGCTTTTATTTATTTATTTTTTGTAGGACGCTAGGCTGTTTTGAAAAACAAAATTCTCACACATCTGACTGATTAAAGATGCATATTAAGGATAACATTTGAACGCCCTTTAATAAATCTTACAATTGCTGCATACTTGTAAACGTTATTGTTGAAAGGGTTGTAGCTCCCAAGGGCGATAAGAGAGCCCAGGCCCAGACCGTAGGAGAAGAAGATCTGAGTGGCTGCATCCAGCCACACCTAAGAGAAAAGAGCAGACATGGGAGAAATTCACCAAATTATACGCCTGTGAACACACGTCTATTACCGTATGATAATTACAAAGCACTATACCTCTGATTCTTTCAGCTTGCTGAACTCAGGCGTGATATAGAACAAAATGCCCTCTTTCGCTCCAGGCAGCGTCACTCCACGGATGAACAGAATAAATAGCATGAAGTACGGGTATGTCGCTGAGAAATATACCACCTGAAAGATATATCAACAGCATTAAGAAAAGGGGAAAAAAGCATGTCTTCTTCTGATATTATGTGACACTGTGCCGTGATTCTATGTGGAATTAGGAAGCTCTGTTAAAGCATGAAAGACTTTCATTGTTTTACAGATTCTGATCCCAAAACCGGATTTTGAATATTCAGCACTGGACTGAATTTCTGAAGTTGTAAAATAAAACAAATAGCATGGATGAATGTCATATTGTGCAGTTCAAGGGCATTCCTACCTTTCCAGTCCAGCCTACGCCCTTCCAGATACAAAAATAGACCAGAACCCAGGCAATGGCCAGTGTTATTGCTAGTGGCAGTCTTATCTCTCCCGGCTTCTCCAAACCATCAGTCAGTTGATGCATGTTACGTCTGAGCAAGAAAGGGGAACAAACATTATTAGAGAACATAAATGTAGAATGTATTTCTGTCAGCCCACGTAACCCACAAACAGTTTAAGATAAAGCCTGTCTAATTGCTGATGCAAAACATTCAGCTGGGGTTGATTGCCAAAAAATAGCACAATAGCCACATTTTTGTGAAACAACAAAGGTTCTTTTGCACAGCCGAGGACAAAAGGAAAGTGTTTGTGTGTTGCTAGAATACGAAATTCCAAAGTGTTTCAGAAACAAAAAGACAATCTGCCCTTACTCCCAGAACTCCACGACGGCGCTCGTCATATTGGCGTTGTTTGCCATGCTGTAGTTTGAGAAACATTTGTCTGTATTCCAAGGGTTGTCACAAGATTTCCAAGGGAGCTCCTGAAACAGGACATTTTTTTAGACAGGACAATCCCTGAGAATCTAGGCAACAGTCACTGGTGTTTTAGCAATTTCAAAATTGAGCCCTAAAGTGGAAAACGTGTACTTACTGTGGTGAATGAGTTATACAGATAGTAAATTGCCCAAGCGATTATGACTATGTAGTAAATGTTGAGCCAGAAGGACAGGACTGCTGCTGCCAGGCCAACACCTACAGAGACAAGTGTGCTAAAATAACTCCATATTTCAGATGAATTTTTGGCACGTACACTGTATGAGTGCGCTATAATGCAGTGACACCATGCTCCTAAAAAGAGCATCAAGGAATTAATTTGAAGGCTGTTTGTGGTTCACGATTACCTTTGAACATGGGGGCCAGTTTCCACACTCCAAGACCACCAATGGACGTGTACTGACCGAGGGACGTTTCCAGAAGAAACAACGGGACCCCAGCAAATATTAGGGTCAAAAAGTAAGGAATCAAAAACGCCCCTATACAGACAGAAGAGCAACATAATGAGACACATTCAAATACGTATCCGATTATAAAATCCACTGCGCTACCAATGATTGCGCACTTCGCGCGTATCCTGGACAAAAAGCGTAGCCTATTTTGTACTTTATTCAATCTGAAGAGTGACTTTCGTTCACTACGAGTTAATTAATTTAGTTAATTAATTTATTTATTTGTGTAATCCTGGGAGATGCATGGTAAAAAAAAACAAAAAAAAAAACAACCGGGCTGTTTCTTTACCTCCTCCGTTTTTTCCACAAAGATAGGGAAATCTCCAGACATTGCCAAGTCCAATGGCATAGCCAACACAAGACAGAAGGAAGTCAAATTTTCCCTGCCATGTTTCTCTGTCGGGAAGTTCCTTTTTCTTCTGAACTTTAACCACAAGAGTTTTTGGTTTGTCATTGGCGGTGGGCGCTTCGTTCAGCTCTGTTAAAACGTGTCCATCAGATGCTTTTGTGCCGTTCGTGGCCATGTCTCTGGGTTTGGTCCTGGCAGAGGGACGGGAGAGTTCAGCACCGGTCCACGTAGACAGCAGCTTCGCGGTTCGGTTGACCCACGACTAGAGTCAAAAAACGCCAAAGAAGCTTGACACTGACCTGGAAAAGATTGAGACAAGGCGAGTTTAGATATACACATTATTTCGACTGTGCATGGTGTTTGTCAGCTGCATTCGATGTCAATTCATCAACACAATAATAACGTCATCAAAAAGATTTAACAAAGGTACAAATACCCTACAAAATAAAATACTAATTGGCGCGAGTGTGATGGGCGCGCGACATAAAAAAAAGGCCAGACAAAACGCGTCTGTCCACATTTTTATTTTATTTTAAATCACTGAAAGAACCGACTGTGTACATTTCTATTATCTAAAACTTGAACGATGCCTGCGGTTAATTGCAGAATAGTTTGCTGAATGGTAAAGCATTACCATTTATTAAATTAATAAATGGGAAATTTAGCTATTTTTCTATCTTAATCCTAATAAAAGATCTCATTTTGGTTATGTCAGATAAGTTCGAATAAGATCCTCAATTTATTATTTTGCTCACATCCACGTAAAATCAACAAAGATCTCAGCGCGCGAAGAGTAAGCGCGCGCCTCTGTGAGAAATGCGGCTCAAAAGTCCCGCAGAATTGTCAACTTGCAGATTATTACGGAAGCTTTTTAGCAGGGTAAATGAGTGCCTGACGCGTGCGAGACTAGCATATCGATAAAAGCGCAAAATAAATAAAATGCATCCTGCTAAAATGTACCACAGTGTTGTAGACTGTTGAATCTGATAAGCGCGCACAAACATCGCGTTTCACTTAAGTTAAACAACAACAGTTTGTTTTAGATTTTTTTTTTTTTTTGCAGAAACCTTTCCATGCGTATTAAAACTACGAAGACAAACGCATTCTTGTTTTTTATCAGTCAGATGTGGTCTACTTACACTGGAACAGTTTTCCTGCCAGTTTGGTTGTGGCGGCGCGTATCCGTTGGTTCCTCTCCAAATCAGACACTTGGAATTTTACTCGTCCAAACCCGTGCGCAATGTTTCCATGTAGTCAAGTGAAGCAAACAGCTATCCTGAGGGGTAAGGTGAATGAGGGTCTGGTTGCCTGGTGCTGTCCAATGCTGTGGTGCTGAAGGACAGGGGGAAAGAGCCAGAGACACGAGCAGCTCCGTCTACCATGAGCGTCCAGAGATGTTGCAAGAAGCACAGACCGTCACTCTCAATGTCAGCTCAAAGTCGACCCTCCCCGAACACAACATCTTCACCACTGAGATCCCAGACACTGGGCACCTTCTCTTTTCGACGCTTTTTATATGCTTTATGTCTTTTTTTTTTTTTTTTTTTTTCAATTGGTCTTTGCGTGACACAGATCATGTGTTTTATCAGATGACTGACACTGCCACTCGCTGTAATTACTTTTCGCAAATCAATTATTAATTTATCCTTTTTATTTGTAATCTATTTTATTTTAATAAGTCTGTGAATTGAAGACCAAAGTACCTCAAAACACAATTAGGTGTACATTGCAGTACGTTGCAGGACACAATTTCAAAGCACATTCTCCTGTTAGTAAATGAATTTAACTTTGCGGTTGTCACAAATTCAACAGACTGATTAATTTTTATATTTCAGCATTGACCAATACATAGATAGCTTGGTCTGTCATGTTCTAACCCCCACCACCCCTTTTTCAAAATGCAGAGTTACTATGGTGAAAAATAATATTCAGCAAAGTTGGCAGAAATTTCATTACATCAGATATAACGTTAAATTAGCCACTGGGCACTATGCTATCTAGATATCAGGATAACTTATTAAAAAGACAATAAATAAATAAACAAGCAAGCAAATAAATAAGTAAATAAATAAATAAGTAAATAAATAAATATAATAAAATGTCATTAGATAACACACATGTAAATTTTCTAGTATTCTTTATTCAATTAATTTATTTAATTTATTTTATTTTTATTTTTTGTTTGTTTATGGGATTGATTGTTTTATCAGTGACTGAACATTTTTTTTTATCTATTTTTAATTATTCAAGGATGTGTGTGTGAGAGAGAGAGTGCGCTTGTGAGTGTGATTTAATTATGCACACCAGTAATAAGTATTTATAAGCATGTGAATATTTTTGCCTACACAAACTCAAATTACCTCTCTTCATACATTTTCATAGTTCAAAACCGGATAGAACTATGCTAAAACAATGCACAGCAGCAAACATGTTTTGGGTTGAAAAAGGCCTGAACTAATTTACTCTCCGAAAAACAGCAGTTTCCAAAGTGTCAGATTGGGATAACGATGCCAGTCATTCTCTGGATTCTGGTAAACAGTGATAAGGAAGTCACTCAATAAGTAGAGTCTGAGAGTGGGAGATAAATTGAAAACTGGTCTTATAATCTTCTTAGCTGACTGTCTCCCGAAAAAAAATACCCTTGCGGGGAAACCTAAAGGAACGCTCTGCACAGAAGTTAGCTCCTATACAACAATAATTTAGTAGTCTGTAATTAGATGTTAAAGCATTCACAGATCAAGAAGTCTTCAGACAAGATGATAATCGTTGATTAAGGGTGACAATGAGAAAAGGCAGAAGTAGATCCAACTGCAACAAGAGCTGTCATCTCCAGCACTGCTGATCTTTGATCCTTCATAATGTGTGAAATTAAATCAGAAGGAACCTCTGTTAGGAGCTTCTGACTTTACAGTTTTAATGTACTTTTGATTCTAGCTGTATATATTTCACCAACATGTTTGATCCGAGGAAACTAGAAGACTTGAGACCACAGTCTGATACTGTAAAAATGTCGAAGAGCCCAAAGGATGATAACTGCAACAAAAACTATGATAACTGCAATAACCATGATAACTGCAGCAATAACTATAATTACAGAATTTTAATCATCAATTTTATTCTATGGGAATAAGTCCACACTACAGCTATAACAGTAATGCCATAAAAGAACCATTTCAGCGGAATCACATTCAGAGTAATTTACCAGCACCAAGTCACATTATATTAAAGCATGTAAATAAAATAAAAAACGACATCCAGTCTCAGGAAATATGTTTAAAAAACAACCATTATTTCTTTTGTTCTGTTCTGAAATGCAACACAGCAATCAGATGAATTAACCATCAGCCAAATTTTATATTCATTCCATGTTACGTTATGTACTGTGTTTATTTCTCTGGGTTTGATCCCGGTCGTCAGCAGGAGAATCACAGCAGCTTTGCAGCTCAACCAGCTAAAGATTAGAGTCAGATCTGCTAATGAAGCTTGACACCGACCTAGTGTGCATTTCCCAAAAACATTGAACATTGCAAGACAAAAATGAGCTCAAATAAACATATACATGGTTTCATGCAACCGGTGCTTGTTAAATACATTTTGTGTTTATATTAATAACGTTCTTTTTTTTTTTAAATAATAATAATTTAGCTCCGTTTAGGTCACAAAAGAATTAACTCTAGTATTTAAAAAATGATTAGAATTGTGTTAATTTTTGAATTTAGTTTCCTTCCAGTCCAAGTGAGATGAAAATAAAATGATGTAACTATTGTACTTTTAATTCCTGCATAACATTAAACATGTCGACCTTCTTGTTCCACTTCAGCAGTAAGCATGCAGCAGTGCAGCTGCAGAAGACTGGTGGTGTCTTTGAGAGGCATCAAAGATCAAACTTCTGTTTTTCGTACCCAACTGCAGCTTTGTGAAGGGTTGAAAAGCCTGAGCTGATGGCAGATGGTGAGCCAATGAGGGGTGAACTAACCTACTAATGATACAAAATGAAATTTTGCATTTAGAACCCATCTGCTTTATTCACCCTCTGGGGATGGAGAGCTCAGACATAGCCACACATTTGTGGACCTGTAGTGAGAATCAGAAAGTCTGGCAATTGTTGGTGGCACACATGGTTACTCAACTGTGCAATGAATCTCATAACAGCAAAGGGTGGCGGTTATTTCCACCTTCTGGACCAGGATAAATCTATCCCTCTGCATCGTGCACCAATTCATTCTACATCAGTGAATGCTTCATGCTTTCTACTGTATACAGTTAGCTTAAAACATTAGCCCCTTGTAATTATCTGTTATCTGTATCTGTTTATTGGTATAGAGGTTCAGTAACCCAGTTGTTGAAGTCCTAGACGTGAAGACATTAGAAAGAAGTGTTGATGAGACCTGAAGGTCCTAAAAAAAAACTAAACATAGTGACTGAAAAAAATGGTCAAATTCAGTCAAGCAGAGTGTTTATTGTGTTTAAAGCTGTGTTTGAATTTTCTATTGTTTTGATTACAATAAAAACACATATTTATGTGTGCTGTGCGTGATCCAAGATTGTCAGTATGAAAAACAACATATTCATTCAGAGTGCTCTCGGTTCTTATATAACCTAGATCTGTGATGCACCGCATCACAATATTGGAACTGATTTTATCAATTTGCCTGCAGTCCAAGTCTGTAATCCACAAAAAGAAGTCTGACAAGCTGGTTTAGGCCAACCGATAAAAGGCATCAGAAAATAAACCATTGAGGGAACAATGATACCTTACATTTGCCCTTTTTTTCTGTTTTCATCCGGTCATACACAATATATGTTTGGGGAGTTTGCAAGTGGACTAGATCCAGACAACATTACTTCTTTCACCCATTCAGGCAGAGAAAACAAGGCTTGAGATGTCACATCTCTTTATGCGTGACACCCCAGGCCCCAGAATGTGAGCTCTCTTCATTGGTAGGGCAGTCAGGTAGGCTGCATGGAGTCCTGCAGAAGAGGCTCAGTGCTGGGTTTCCGCTCAGACTGAAAGACTAGGGACAGACTGGCGTGTCTGTTGCTGGGTGATCAACAAGGTGGTCAGGGGCCAGTTCAATGGAGGAAAAAAAAAAAAAACTGGGAATGGGCACAAAACAAACAGATACCCCTTCCCACAATTCAGTAATGGGAATATGAGCGCAATGGTGTTAAAGAGACTTTTCTTGTAACTTTGGGATGTTATCGTCATTGTAAAAGTGGCTTGCAGGTTGTTTTCTTTATTTGGAATGTGTGACCTTGAGGTTAATGCATCTCATTTAAGATTTATTGGGATAATAGTTAACCTATAACAGTAATTGCAGCTATTTTAGGATCTGTAGTCCGCTAAATAAAATATGGTGCTTGTTCCAGATTCCTGAATTCCTTCAAACAGGCCAAAGTCATGCACACTTTAAAAACACTGCTACACCAGTGATGCTTTCTCACAGCAAAGATCTCAATGACAGAACACCATCTTCAACTCAATCTACCAAAGAGTGCTTCTCTTCTTCTCAGCCATTTCACTAATGCAGTTCGGCCTGGAACAAATGCCTGTTTGTACAGTCATTAAGAGAAAAGCATTTTTCTTGACTTTCACTGTGCTGTTTCTCGCTGTTGTAGCGATCTTACTACTCCTGTTGAATGTCCTTTCTTCCATTGACATTTGATTTAAAGCTGTAAATATGCTAAATCTTTTTTAATAATATTAATGTGAGGAAGCCGACTGGACAACAGGGTAAGTAAAAGTAAGAATGTTTTATTTACAGGGTCTCTAGGGACCCTCGTTCCCTCTTCAATGACCATAGGAGGGGGTTCTTCTTCACCAGGCTCTGTGGGAACAAGGAGAGGATCGTGACAGGGTTTTAAGCAGTGATACATGGAAGGTTGGATGAATGAGTGACCAGGTTGGTCCTGGGGCTAAGCTTCCTAAAGGGCAGATGTAGGCAAATATCCCAAATCAACAACCAGACCTTTTGGCCCACTTGATATGCTGGAGCTTAGGATCGACGGACATCCACAGGGTCTTCTGTCTACACACTGCCCTTTGGAGATGTTGATGGGCTTCGTCCCAGACCCTCTCACTCTCCCAGAACCAATAAACAACAGCAGGTACATCAGAGGGTTCTCCTGAGCAAGGGAAGAGTGGGGGCTGGAAACCGACTATGCATTGAAACAGGGTTATAGTGGTGGCCTGACGAAGGGAATTCTGGGAATAATCGACCCAGCCCAGGTACTGGTTCAAGGTGTTTCGGTGGCCGTGGCAGAAGGTACGGAGGAACCGCCCCACTTCCTGGATCTTCCGTTCAGTTTGTCCATTGGTTTGCGGATGGTAGTCAGAGGAGAGACTAACGGTCACACCTAGTAGCCGGAAGAACGACATAACTTAGAAAATCGGTCCAAAAAAAAATAAAAAATACAGACTGAAGTGGAGGACACTGAAAATACTGCCAGCAATACCGAAGACACCCTAATGCCTCCCAAGTAAATGTTTCAAACTCAATCTAACACAGGCCTAACATATACTGTATTTTGGAAATGATAACCTTTAATTATTTTGTATCTTTATCCTTGTGTTGGCTTGTTATGGAATTAAGGTCAAAGCCAGTGTAGACAATGTTCGCAGATATGGTTGCATCGATAGGATACCTCACTGTTTGCCAAATAAGCAGAGTCTTCATATTCGACTATGGCATCCTCTCCACAGATTTCTCAGGCCCTTTAATGATAATATATCATAGAAGATCACTACTCTTGCCTTTTAGGTATATGATGGTATGAGTCGAAAGCAAGAGGAGCTTAAAGATGATCAGAGATGACTGGCTGTACACTTTAGCCATCACTGTTGGAGTACCTAAGCTACAATATAAATTTCATGAGTGTCTTGGTTGGACCCTTCAGTACCTATAAAGACTACATAGACTTTATAAAGGGTCAGCATGTACAGCAAAGGCTGACAAGAGTGAAAGACAGCAGCTCTCGGCAGAATGGCTGGGATAAAGTGCCAGAGCCATCGCCTGTGGTAAGACACGTTCATCTAACACATTGCTTTAGAAATAAAACTGTTTACACAGGACTGGTTTCCTGCCAGAGTTAGCCAATTGGTGTAACTGGAAGGCACAACCCCAGATACGCATCACATTAACTCACAAACAGATTGGGCCTCATTTATGAAACAAACATTTTGATTCATTAAAGGCTCTTGGGGACTCAGAATTCCAGGCCAGTGTCTAGGGCTTGCCCCTGAGGAGAGACGTGAGAGGACTAGCCAGACTACTATAATTCTCTATGAACCTGCAATAATAGATAGAGAAACCTAAGAACCTCTGTAACTCCTTTATCGTGGTAGGAACTGGCCAGTTGGTGATGGCCTCCACCTTTCCTACATTCATGCTCACACCGGATTGGTCAAGGTTATACCCCAAGAACTGGGTGGAGGACTGATGGAACAAGCACTTCTCCGGGACGAATCCGTAACAAGTTGTAGGCACTACGCAAATCTGAAGCATCCAGGAGCAGATTGATAGTACAGTCCCATGGGTGATGGGGTGGCAGACGGGCAGCTCTCCTGGGGCAGAAAACATCCTGGTAGGCCTGATAATCTGGTGGGATGAACAGATTGTTTCTCAACAGGACTTTCAATAGACGTAGTACATACTTGTAATGGACGAGAAGAACGGAGAGGTAGCTTAGGGAAGTAATCAGGCCAGCAGTGCGAACCCCACTTCAAGATCTCTCCTGAGCCCCAGGAGAGGATGGGATCATGCCTCGCCAGCTACAGATGCCCCAATACCTCATCCATCTTGGAGCCCTCCAGAACTAACAGCCAGATTTCTTCCTTGTGGCTCTGACCCACAGGTAGATGCACCGGCCCAGCACAACGTCTAACATCTCGATCAGGCAAAGGTTTCCCGGTTACAGACTTTAATCGTAGATTGGGTTCTAAACCCTGTCAAAAGCAAGTTACCAGAACTCGCTCGTTCCATCCGCTTGCAGCAGCCAGGGTTTGAAATCTAATAGAGTATCCATGGACAGTTTGTTTATTATGGTGAAAATTATATAGTTCTTCACCTGCAGAAGACTCGTGATTGGTTCTTCCTGAGTGCTGAGTGCTGAGAGAATGCAGAGTAAGAACTTACGGCTGACCCAGACTGACTCCATATGGATTCGGCCCATCGTAATGCTGTACCTGATAGACAAGAAATGAAACATCCAATCTTAGCACCGTCCGCATTATATACATTGGGATAGGTAGCAAACGTAATCGAACATTGCAACAGAAATCCCTTGCAGTCCCCCGCCGCGCCAGAGAAGGGCGTCGATCACACCATGGGACATACTACAGGGGAAGATAAGGAAAGAGGAGGTGAGGGTGGAGCCTGGTGTGGATGTAACAATTAACTAATATTATTTATTGTTTGTCTAAATAGATCTCCCCTTCATGTCTAACCTGTACTGTTCTCATATTATTGCTTCTTCAGATAGAAATATTGATTTATTTATAATGTGATTTCAGTAGAAATAGACTTTATTAGCCTACTGCACCCATGGATCCAGCTGTATTTAGTGTAAAATACATATGTTTAAATCTCATGCTGTTGGTGTTTTATAAAACATCAGTCTGCCATGCTGAAATAACAAGCTCTTTCTCCTCCTATTTTTCAGAATGCATGTGCAGGTTTGATTAGTTGACACAGAGCTTCCCTTGGGTGAGTCTTGTCTGGTTGCTCTATTTGGGGTAATGGAGGTGGGCAGAAATAAATTCACCAGTCAAGGCGAATATCAAGAGTTAATGACTTTTCCAGATCCGCCACACATCCACCTGCCCTCACAGCTTGATGGAGGGAAACAGGCACAGCAGGCAGGAAATATGGAAAATACTCTTTCCTGATTTTTTAACAATTGTATATATTATATTATATTATATTATATTGTACAACACAGATTAGCTGAAATTTATTGTCAGTCCAAAGCATTGTTTTATAATTATTAAACTTTATGTGTTCTTATTTACTAATGAAAAAGAGTCAACTCTAGCTAACAAAACAGCCATGGAAATGTAGATGCTACATTTGAAATATTTGTGAATGGGTTGCTAGGTAACAGACCACTCGTCTTCAGAGTATGCCATATCTGTGGCCTCCCGTGGATGGACTCCACTGCAGCTGTTCAAATAGGTTCATTACATTTTATAGAATCCCACTAAATGCTTAGATTAGAGCTCAAAGGTTAATACACATTCAGATAAGCCTTTGAAATTCTCACTCTTTTTTCAATAGAGCATTGACATATTTCTCTCTCTCTCTCTCTCTGTTTGTCTTGAAGATATGCACTTATTTTCTTTGGCAATACCTTGAAAATGACCATAAGAGATCTGTAGATGTTTACATATAATTTATTTTGCACCAACTTTAAAATGTTTCTGTGAAACACTATATTTTATTATTTGTTACCTGGGCTTGACAAATCCAGTGCACTTAACAGCCTGAAATTCTCTCTCCATTTTCTCCTTCACCAAACTCAATACAGAACTTTAGTGTTTTTAAAATGGTCACTTTTCTCCTAACTTTGTTCAAAACATGCATTTCTTTATTCTACAGAACATCACAAAAGTTGGGGATCAAACATCCATACAGTGATAATTATTAAATATTACAGATTTAAAAAGTGGGACCATCTAAGTGTGGAATAATCTTTAAGGTCAGGTAGAAATAGTCAACTTAATTTCTATATTTTACAGTATACTGTATAAGTAGGTTCCTTCAGCCGGTTCAGCAGTGAGAGCTCTGCTCCCTCGGCTAGAGGTGTCTACAAAATCCTTGTGTAATCATTTTAGGTCACTGCCTCTGTGAGGAAGCTTCTTTTTTTTTTTTGCAGTTACACCACCCATTGACCATCAACATTATCATCAGCTCCGGCGACTGACTAGCAGCCAGAGGCATCTCTCTGGCAGAACTCCAGAGAACAGCACAGTCTTTAGGCACTCTTTAACCTATACAGAACCTGTGAGGTCTACTTAGTGCTTGGTTCATTTGTATAACCAAATAAAAAAAGACTGTCAGTGACATATTATCAAATCAAGAGTAAATTAACATATTCTTTATTAAACGTGCCTGGGTGCCACAACAAGAGGTTATATATTTTTTTCCATTTGGAATGCTGAATGTTGCCTGAGTGATTTTGGTAATTCTACTTTTGATTAATTTAATTAGGGTTTGCTGCAAATTAAGCAAGAATGCATTCCCCAACGCTCAGTCCTGGGACCACTTTTATTCTCAATCACTGATAACAAATTGGGATAAAAGTAAAATTTAATTAATCTTCTAAAGCTTGTTCTAATAGCAGGAATTTTCAATTTTTTTTCTTACTCTGTAATGCTAAATGTTTTACATTGTACTTATAGTTTTACAAATACCTGAATGTAATTACATTTGTAATGCATTTTTGGGTAACACTTTATTTTGATGGTCCCTTTTGAACAATCTGTTGACAATAAGTAGCTTTGCACCTATATGTCAACTAACTCTTATTAGAACATTATTACACTCTCTGATTAATATATGCTAACTCTTTATTGTGATGGTCTCTCAAAAGATGCTCTCTTGACTATAAGTAACTTAGCAAGTACATATCAACCTATTCAAACCCTAACCCTACCAGTCTACTAATACTCTGCTAGCACTCTATTGAGAGTGCTAGCAGAGTATTAGAATATGTTAAAGGGACCATCAAAATAAAGTGAAACCAGATTATTTTATAGACCTGGTCAAACTTCTATATTCTATAGCTACAGCCCAGGTTAACACTAATAGAATGTGGTCTAACAGATTTTCAGTAAGCAGAGGCTGTCGTCAAGGCTGTTACTCTCTTATCAAACCCTGGCTGTTGCTGAGAGAACTAATGGTATCATTTGGAATTAAAATGTCTAAAGGAACACCCTTTTATCTTGGCCTTTCTGGATTTTAGTATTTGGGAAATAATAATTTTTCTAATTTGAAAGAACTCTTTAAAGCCAGTCACCCCCATTTAATCACAAATATATATATACGAATTTATCAGATGGTCGTTTCTACCCAATTCTTTCAGAGATTAAATTTCCTATTCCAACATCTACCATATTAAATACAAACCTTTTAAGAAAAAAAATACCATTTCAAGGTATATTTGGAATCACAAGAAACCTTCGAGAAAATTTCGAGGAAAAAGTCTAAATAAAATGTTGAGAATAAACTTGTTAAATTACGAGATTAAAGTCATTAAAATACGAGAGAAGAACTTGTTAAATTTTGAGAAAAAAAATTGAAATAAAATATTGAGAATAAACTCATTAAATTACAAGATTAAAGTAATTAAATTACGAGAAAAAACTTGTTAAATTTCAAGAAAAAGTTGAAATAAAATATTGAGAATAAACTCGTTAAATTAAGAGAGTTATGTAACATGTATTTATGTTCTTTGTAACGCCGCGAAGCCCGTTTTCCCTTTAGACTCGTGTGTGTGTAGTTGAAAATGAACAAAAAAAAACTTCCACGGGACTCCGATGTAAAAAGATACAAATAAAATTTTATTCCACAGCCTGTAGCCTTATTACAGGAGAAATCAAATCTATTTGTCATAAACAAATAAACACACTAC
>JAUCMU010000013.1:452579-467634 GCA_032275025.1 Enteromius treurensis | reverse complement strand
GCGAAATTGCTTGATTTTCATCATACATTTCACACAATTATACACCACATTCCTTGTTTCACTTTTACAGAGTTTAAATTTTTTTTTTAGATCGTTCATTCATTCATTCATTCATATATAGTAGGCTTAGGCTAGGCTAGCGTCGTGGGTGAAACTAAATAAATAGACAATTTTATGATGTAGGGCGAAAATGAGCTTCCCCTATTTGACAGACCAGTAGCCGCCACTGAAGTACATATAACATGTAATGACAGCACTTGAAGATAGAGTTACCCTAAAGGGTTACCAAACATGTGTTCATGTTAGTTCACAGTGCATTAATGTTCACAGATACAACTTTACATTTTTCAAACGTATTAGTAAATGTTTATATTAATATTAACTAAGATTAATATTTTGACCATTTTTAGTTCACGCTGAGTAATATAAGCATATTGTAAAGTGGGTAATACTAACTCACTATTAAACCATGAATTTTCCCTCAATAAATTCCTAATTTCCTGCTTATTAATAGCTAGTGCAGCAGTTGTTGAGTAGGTACTGGGTAGGGTTAGGGATGTAAAATAAGGTCAAATGGCACAAATAAATGGCAAAAATTCTAATACTGTAATGTGCATCCTAATAAGAAACTAGTTAAGAGTGTTACTGGAAAGGCTTACCAAAACCTAAGCTGAAATTAGAGCAGGTATGATGTACTTCAAATATTAAAATGACATGTGTACAATGAGGGTTTTAAAACATTTCAGTTCTTTGACATACGGTCAAACTGAAGTAACTGACTAAACCTCTGTAACAAAGCTGAAACTACGCAGCCATTATAACATGTGATTTCACTGATGGTCCTCACTGTACTTCAGAATGCTTCTGGTTTTTAATTATGTCTATCAAAAGCCATCTCTTTGTGCAGTCCTTTGAAGTCTTTTGCTTTCATTCACTTAAAAATAGACCTTCAATAGGAATGGCTAGCAGCTTCCCAGAAGAGATTTCTAAGGAGAACTGCAGTGTCCCTCGGGCCACTCTGCCTTTGACCCATGAAGCGGCTCTTCTCTCAGGAGACGGAGGGAGGTTAGGGGCCTGTGGACATTTCACCCTCCTCTTCAGAAGCACTGCGGGCAACAAGACGCCAGATGACCTTGCTGCTACAATACGTCTCCCCCCTGTAACTATTCGAACCCACGGATCCATAGTTCACCTGATCGTGTAATAACTTCTGAGGATTGGCAGTCAATCGTCTGGAGCGCTCAATACGACACAATAAATAAATAACACGTATTGAGCAGCATTTGTATGTTCATCATTCACTCTGGTGAAATCGTTCATTCATGTGCCTCCAGGACCACATTTGAAATCTCGAGCACATGCACAACGTTTCAGTGTTTTTTTCTATTACGTGGTAAATTGTCTTTTTCCCCATTTTCCCCCACACTTTGTTCAGTTACTATAGAAACCAGAGGCGGTGAATTCACTGCAAACTGAGAGCTGACAGACACCCGTGTGAGGACAATCAACCGACCTCAAGTGTCTCAAAATCTCTGTTTATGCAAGCTAAATTTTTTACCTGTTTAGAGCACAGTTATTTTAATGCATTTTAAAGACAAAAGACAAGCAATATCAGCCCCCCTCTTAACCTTCACGTGTGTGAATTGTTGCATGGCTAGGAAAGAGTATAAATAGCTCTGCAGCCTAAATTTGGTGAGCCCCCTCTCCAAATTCAAGTTTACTTTCTCGTTCATTACCTGACACACTATAGCAACACTGCATGGCCAGTAATGTCCTTCAAATGCATGGCTTTGAAATCCAGGAATAATTTTAGTGTTTCAGACACGTAGAGGCGTTAAGGGAGGCTTTAATGTGAAATAAAATACTTAGAATGTCACTGGAGAAAAAGTATGCGTTTATTCCTTTGATGTTGCCACTGCTGGCTTAAAGAGATTGTCGCCCTAAAAAATAGCTTTTTAACAAAAATATTTATTGTGTTTGCTGCCCTCTGCTGGTCAATTCACAAGGCTCTCTCTGCAGCCTACAGTCCTCCTTCGGAGAAACAGATGAAACCGAATCATTGCATTTGGAACACAAATCCAGTGGCGTAACCATCATGGACACACACCCCCCTCAATATTCAGACTAATGCTTAGTCGATATGTGCTTGGTCCCTTCAGCTTTATTCTGCTTTATTTCAAATATCCAAATATTTTAATGGCTAGTTTTGCAGAGGTCTTTTCATCATTAAAATATAACGCTAATTTGGGTCCCCGCGTGGAAAATTTAATCTGAACAATCTGGGAATGTTTATCAGTAGTCATTGTGATTATCAACGTGACTGTCAGCTAAGGTAACAATCAACATCTTCATTATCATACTTTTTTACAGATTTTAAAGTTTGGGTGGATGATAATCATAGGAATTCTAGCAGGTCATCTTTCTGTAAGATATTTCTGCTCGACACAAAAAAAGACTGAATTATATTTTCTCAGTTTGCTGACGTAAGTCCTCCATCCTCTCTGTCTTCCTCTCTCTCTCTCTCTCTCTCTCTCTCTTTCTTTTTCTTTCTCTCTGGGTGAGTTGGCCCCATTTCTGAGGTGAGCAGAGACATTACTGTCAAACCTGCACAGAGGCTTTGGTTTGCCAGCAGACATTAGCGTATGAATGAATCAAACACTGTTAACTCATGTAATTAATTCAGCTTCAGCATCCTAACAAACTACAAATCATTCACCTTCCTGAGAATTTAGGTCAGGTCTGGAAAAAAAGAAAAAGGCATTTGGATGTCTTTGTGATATGCAATATAATAAAACATAGAAATATGGATAATGGAATATAAAGGCAACATGAAAAGAAGATCAGGACAGGATGTAAGACAAAATAGACCAAAACATGACCAAATTGAATTCCACATGCCAAACTAAATTTTTTCAAAACAAAATTCTCTCTATTATGGGTCTGAAGTGAAAAACGTGCTTGCTAAAAGCTAAACCTCTGGTGATCAATGACTAACACAAGCAAGTGTAACTCTTAGAAATTAGCCGAAAAGACAGATTTGTTTTTGTTTTCGGACTGAAGCAGTGTGACTCTTCGTGTCACTCTTGTGTCTTGCTAAGATCAAACAGCACAGAATCTTTTCTCACAAAGACAAAAACAGCTTGGACACAGTGCAATGGGATGGAACAGAAGCAGGTTTCACAGATGAATTTCAAGACATGGCATGAGGTGCTGAAAAACATAGAGAGGCAAAAGACATCTGACAGCATGTGTGCACTGACCAACATTATCACAGATAAAACACAAGAACACATGATGTGTGAAAGCCTATCTTAGGCCCGTTTACTCACAGTATTTAGGTGCAGTTGGTAAAAATAATAATACCCGGTAGTGTTTGTCTTTTTAACGTTTTACTAATATTATTGAAAAAATATTTTATTTAAGGAATGTTATATTGATATATGTTATTTATTTTATTAACTAGACAACATTTCGTGCAATCAATATGTTAGACATGTCAGTTTTAGTCTATTTTTATTTTTAATTGCTCCTAATTCAGGAAAACACTTACTCTGTTAGATTTTCCCTTTTTTTTGCATGTTTCTGCCTATTCTCTGATTGCTGTGTTCTCCATGAACTTTGCTGAGCTCAAGGGCAGTCACACTCTAAAGCGATGTAAGAGGCACTGGGACAGACTCGTAGTGCTGACCCTCTGCCTGCTTATCATCTCTGCTGGATGTCATTTGCATTCCATTAGAGCTCACTCATTCTCCCTTTCTCTGGCTCTTTCTGCAGCCAAAGCCTCATCACTTGCATTATGCAGCAGAATCATTTCATACGCCTCTGCATACGCCAGCCGCTCGGAATACGCAGTGCCAAATCAAGCACATGTTTCCGGAGGAAAAAAGGGAGGAAATGCTCTGATTAGCGATTATGTATGATTAGAGCCTGGATGTGTGGATTTTGATGCTTTTCCATTAAAATGTAGACAGGGTGCCTTCCTGCACACACGCGAAACATTTAAACCAAGAAACATCTATACAATATTTGCAAATGCATGTATGAAAAATATGCTTAGTGTACTTAAAATATCTGTATGTTTCACACATGTTAAAGGAATAGCTCACTCAATTATCTCAGTTCTGTTATTTGCAAAACTGGTTCTTATGTCTTTCCAAATCTGTATGTACAGTATTTCTTCTGTAAAACACAGAAGTGCTGTAGTGCATAGCAAAATCAGGTTCTGCAAATGGGGACCGGAGCCTTCAGTTCTTAAAGGATGCAAAGGCACAATGTAATACATTTTAGAATTACACAAATAATATAATACATTATAATAGTAAAAGGCTCAAAGTAAAAGGCTTCTGAAGCCATATCAAAGCATCAAATAGAGTGAAATTTGAAAAAGGGAATTGCCTTTTCACATCAACTGGTGACAATAAATGATCTGTTCTATGCCTGGTACACAAAATCAAATCTATAAAAGGGTGGGAAAATGTTGGTAAAAAAACAATAACCTGAACCACGAACCTTTCTATAACAATAAAATAATTAATTGAGAGCCACTGAACAAACTATATTCCAACGATACGATATTAAGCATACAGGTTGGTTTGGTCGATATGGTTCTTTTCTGAGAAAGAACTCATCGCCCATCCATGCAAGAGAAGGGGTTAATTATATATGTAATGCAGATATGGAAATATTATTAGAGGCCAAATCCTGACTCAACAGGAATGAGGAGGTGGGGATGGAGGAGGATAAATAGCTTCTGATCAACACAATGAACACAGCTGAATGATATCTAAAAACATTAGCCCAAAGGGGAATGCTGTGAAAGGGGTCACATTCCTACAGGAGGATATAGATCACCTGAGCATCAACTGATATGAGCTTAAATAACGTGGCCTGCCAGAACTAATGCTATACACTTTATGCTAATTATAGTGTACACCCCATGTTCAGAGTTTTCAAAATCCAGGCAACTGTTAATTTGATCCTCCAGTATCCTAACTGTTTGAGCCCCTTGATTTGGTCCCCCTGGTGACTGTCGACAAGATTGAATAAAGCCTTGAGCATCTTTAACAACACAAGGTCTGGGAGGGGTCTGCGACTGTGTCCGACTGTCTATGCTGCCAAAAATGTTGCTCCTATGTCACATAGCAATATTGACCTTGAACTTCTGGCATCCTGAAAGAATAATTACACTATACCTGTGTCATATGGCCTTGGTCAGAAAAAAAAAAAGGTGCCAAAGGTTTTCTAACAGTCCTCAAGCAGTCTTGTTTGGGCAAACCATGCTTGGTTGCACGCTGCAAGAAAATTAATGGTAAGGTTACTCAACTCGTGGGTCACATGGCCTATTGCCAGAGAAGCCATTTGCAGTAACTCCAAATGAGGTAATAACATTTGCTTGTTTCAAAGTAGCCTACTGTTGTTGCTAAGAAGTAGTTAACAGATTGTATTTTCTATATACGTTGTGTAGATGACAGAAAAGTGTACTTGTACCAGAAAAGCACAACTCAACCCAGTGGAATCAAACCTCCTCAGCCATGGAGGCTAGTGTACAAAAACTATTTGATTGCTGCATAGGTAGACAAAAACCTATGAAGACACTTCTGCCACAAAAATCTTTCATCATGTCATGGTAAAAATCCAGGGTGGCGAGTTTAACAGTAATGACCACTGCTTCCACATAACCGCAGCACAACTAAAGAAAGTACAACAAAGCCAAATCATATGAAAACAACTGGTGTCAAATGTCTATTCCCAATTCCGTGATTAAGTTCTTAGTGTCTTGTTCTCAGTGCCAAACATGTTCCGGGATTCAATGATAAAATGACTACCTGACTCATTTTTTTGTTTGTTTTTTAAAAAGAAATTGTAAACATTGGCAAGCTAAGTAGACTTGATTCCAGTCCTGGTTTCTTCAGTGTTCTGTGAGTTTCATCTTTCCATAAATCACACTTAAATTTTTCCTTAACAGATCACGTGGCTCCATAATGTGCCACGGTTATGTATTAAATGTGCTTTAGCCATTCTCTGAACATTTCCCTTTGAAACTGCGGTAAAATGTGCAGTAAGGTAAACAAAAACGGGTTTGCAGAAATGTATATAGAGGTACATATTTCCAATGAGCCTGGGTTGCCAAAATAAAAGTTCATATCCCTATGCTCCAAGTTTTTGACATTTTTTTTTTTTTAAACATAATCACATAATCACTCCTTTTAATGGACAAGAGATGAAGGCTCCACTGCTTGGGCTGGGGATACCAGATCTCTTGCTTAAGAGAGAGGAGGTAATACATCAATGGAACTGATCATAGAACAGCTGATAGCAACTGGAACTCAAGGAACCACGTCTGATTTTTCCAAAAGGGGGCCACCAAGATGGCCAAACACTCAACCTCTTGGGTTGTTGTCTCCATTCTACTGCAGCTAAATTGCACCGAGGATGACCTCTCCCTGGTTTAGTGTGTCCAGTACGTGAACTGCCCTTAGTGCAAGCAGGTTGCAGTACCCAAAAGACAAGGAATCACATTCATATGTCATATGCATATTTCACATTTTACCAGATATAAATTTCATGAAAGAGTACAAGGAGCAAACAAAAGTTTTGAGCAATTTGTGACAGAACTAAGACTATTAGTGAAAGATTTGCTTATGCAGACAGTGAGGAAATTCGCATCATATTTAGTATTGGCTCTGAGTTAACGCTAGACAAGGCCATGGATATAGCCGGATCACATTGAAATGCACAAGTTTAGCTCAAAATGCTTGTGCATACAACCCCCGTGACCAAGCAGTGCACACTGTCAACACCCGGAAAGAGTTCCAGAAGAAAACAGGGGAAGCATGAATGAAAGCTTAGCATCTGAATAGCAATGATGTTAGAGAGAGTTGTTGTTACTGCAGCAGCCAGACTCAAGGTCCATCTGAGAAATACCCTGCTTAAATCAAATAGTGTGGCAAATGTGGAAATCATTTTGCCAAAGCATGTTGTTCTGCTTACACAGTCTCACTAGATATTGTGGTCACACGCTCACAGTAAATGGAAAATGTGCTGAACCGTACAGATACAAGACCACACCAGATACTGACTGGTTTTCAGAGCCAGACATTTTACATTTTGACATTTACACATTTTATAGTGATCTTTTATTGTAGTTGTATAAATATGCCTTTTGTGTACGTAGAAAAAAGTCTTAAATCTTTGAGTTCAGCTTATAAAACAGTGGACAAAAACAAAAATGTATAACTTGGTTCAGTGTAAATTTGGACCCTAAAAGCATGCCTGGACCTGGATACAATTAAGCTTGTGCTTTCACTAAACGCACTTAAAGAAGACAAGTCAATTAAGGAGGAATACATATGCTTATGTATTGGAACCGGCCCCACATACAGACGAGGGATGATAGCGAATCAAGGCACTGAGGGGAAAAATGAGCAGTGTTGGGGGTAACGCATCACAAGTAGCGCGAGTTACATAATAATATTACTTTTTCCAAGTAACTAGTAAAGTAACACATTACTTTTTAATTTTAGAGGAATATAACTGAGTTACTTTTTCAAAAAAGTAACGCCAGTTACTTTGTTTTCTTATTTATTGACTGACAAGTCTCCTGACATGTTGGGAGAAATCAGAAATACAGAGGCATTGTGGGCAGCGTGTGAATTTATTGTAGTTCTAGACTAAATGTGAATGTGCATTAATTCATGTCACTCTCAAAAAACAGATTTAGTATTCATCAAAATCAATTAAAATCAGCACTGAATATGATGCAAACCTTCAATAATTAAGCTACACACATGTATATTATCTCATTTTATAAATTTATTAACCAATGTCTTTGCTGCTCACCTTTGAATGATCCAGTTCAACCATACTTACAAGCAAAATAACTGTGCTTCATTGTTTGTTTTATTGCTGAAGAGTATTGAACTTTCTTCTGTATTCTTCTTTACAGATGTGAATTTACTTTTTCTTCAGCCTGAGGTTTATTCGTGACACTTTTACATTTTCTTATATTAAAAACAAACACTTAAGCTCTGGCCATATTTAAAAAGTAACGCAAAAGTAAGTAACGCATTACTTTCAATAAAAAGTAACGTAATTAGTACTTTTTTTTTTAGAAAGTAACGCAATATTGCAATGCATTACTTTTATAAGTAACTTTCCCCAACACTGGTCATTATTAAAATTAACAATATTAATAATATATCTTAACAAGAAGGTATGACTAGGGAAGTAAGAAGCAGGGACCAAACATGAGAGAATCACTTGCTGTTGATATCACCAAAATTACATTTACTCAAAGCCACTCTTTCATTAATTCAAATGTACTTCCTATATTCATGTTTCATCTCCCTCTGTTTCCTCTTAGGGGTCATGTATGCCATGTGGCTATATTCCCTGATTCAGTGTGTAGTAGCGGTGCTGGTGCTCGGAGTGAGTGTGAGGTTGTGCTTGGCTGCTGTTTGTGAAGCAGCTGGTCCAGGAACCAGACGCTGGAGCACATCTGCATGCCTGAAGCTCTGCCTCGGTTTGGTCGGGTCAGTGGGCAGTATTGTGGACGCTCCTGTGTCTGTGCTGTTAAGCCTGAGGAGTTCCCAGTGCCTGTACACCTGTATCGCTATGGTCTCCTGCCCTCTCCTGCTCAGGCAGTTCACCGTGTGTCTCCTGCTTCTACTCACCCTCAATAAACACCTGCAGAGCCGCCTGGGGACCAGGTGAGTGTGAACATCCTGACCTTGCTTGCAGTGCTTCTGTTTGAGAAGTTCAGCAAGTTCTCAGCTTTGAGGGATTTTTAAACGTGTGAAATAACATTAAAGACTGGATTTGTGCTGACTATAAAATCGGAGTGTTAAATTGTGCTGAATATGCTAAATAGGAAAATCTCAGGACGGGGCTTATGTTTCTTTCAGATATGCAGGCTTAGTGACTCGTAGGCGGGTTTTGTGCTCGGTGCTGCTCTGCTGGGTCATTTCAGTGATCATCGCCTTCGGCCAGTTCATCATTTCCAACTCTTCCGATACCTGGGGAGCTGCTGAGGATGACGATACGGCTGGACTGGGGATGGATGAATGGCCCGAAGCCAATTTTACCACGCCCGCCCTCCCTCTCGAACGTCCCTACCCACAGGACCGCTCTGTAATCGGGCAGTTCTTGCCTTACGGAGGATTTCTTTCCAAGTTCCTGGTGGAGGATAATGAGAACTTCACATATGCGGAGATCCACGGCAGCCATTGGGGCGTCTGTGCCGCCGACACCATGCTCAGTCCAGCCTTCATGGTGTATGTTTATACCGTCACAGTGTTTGTTATCCCTTTGTTGGTTCTCTCCGGTGTGTATCTAGACTTGATGTGTTCCCCGCCACAGCAGGTTCCAGCGAGCTCCACATTTTCTCAGAAACAAAGCTCAGTGCAGTCTCGCTCATTGGCTCTCTCTATTTCTCTACTAGTAATGCTTTGCCTGCCCCTGCACATCACCCACGCTTTGTTACTCTTCGCCCCGAGCGCCGCCAGACCCAGCTGGACCTCTCTGACGACCTCTGTTCTCCATCAGATGTATAGCCTAGTGCCCCCTCTTCTCTTCACCAACACCTCACAGCAGGTAGGCTTCGAGTGCTCCTTGTTATCTGCGCCCAACCTGACCTCGAGGGTTATCTCCTCTAGAGTCAAATCAGTGGGGAGTGCTTTCCGTTCAGTGGAAGATTTCAGTCACCCTGGACCGACACTGAAAGCCAAAGCTGCTCCAGAGATGTGATGAGATGTTATGTGAAGAGGGCACTCTGTAGAGTTGTTGCATGGGATGAAATTATTGAGTATAACTAATCCAATTCTAGCTCGTGGCAGATGCCAGGCTTTCTGCAGTGCATTTGCTTTAGGGTCAATCCATGTCATTTCAGGTTGAATTAAAGAAGTGTGTTGCTACACCATGATTTTCGTCATAATTTTTTTGTGCTGTATGAAAGCTAAAAGTATGAATACATTTTTTTTTTTTTTTTTGAGCCCCCTGGAATTATTATGCGCCTACATGCCACATTTCTCCAAAATGTCCCAGATAATGACTGTAATTAGTTTTAATTCACAATGAAGTCTTTCCGATTGATTATTTCAAACTGTTATTCGTCTTTGCTGTTTGACCGCTTCATATCTGCTCTTTTATGCCGTGATTCACATATTCTGTCTTATATAGTGTGGCGAATGGATTTAAAGCAATGTAAACTGCACCTTGCTGCTTTCTTTGTTTTCTTCAGGAAAACATCTCTCCGGTAATTTTCTGAGCGCATGCTGAGATCTTGTGCCGCTGCATTAAAGTATGTTAAAGGTTGAGAACATTTTCAAGTGAGGAAATCACACGAATAACATGTTTTGAAACCAAAATTATGAATCTGCAGTAAGGTTACAACTTACAACAACAAAGTAAATATTTCACTTATAAAATCATGGAGCATGATTAACAAAGGTAAAAATAGGTTATTGTTGCAGTTTTTTTAGAAGCTGTGTTATGCGCAGGAAGTCCTATCTGTCAATCTGATGGAATGTTTACATCTGATAAATGGGTGATATTATCAAAAGTTTACACCACTTATTTTAGTCATATATTCACAACAGTTTTTCATTCAGACTGGGCTAAATGAGTGCCTAAAATGTTAACATCTCTCATTCTGCTCATAGACTTGCAAATCTGACACAGCCAATCAAGACTTTGGCTTTAAGATCAAAACACATTTATTTGTATCCTTGGTGTTTTTGATTAACGCCACAATACCACCCACGTCTAAAAAGTTTTCACTTTTTTCCAACTTTAGGGGCCAATTATGAAAATACTTGAACTCAGCAGGGACACTGAGCCATTTGGATTTGAAGGAAACAAGTTTGTGTATGTATCTTCCAATTCCTGTGAGGCTAGCAATCGTAATTCTTGTGTTATCATACCCTGAACATGGCTTACCAGATAAGACTTTTTTTTTTGGCTTGGAAATAATGAATTCTTCAGGGGGCTGAAAAATGATGTTACAATATGCAAGAAATATTCCTGAGACCTTAGTTTTTAATCACTACCAACAAATAAGCAATCTATGGTGCAGGAATAAACCTTTCCGTAATGAATCATTAGAAAGCACTTTGTAAATTCCTGTTACGTGGCACAAACGGTCCAATAAATATTCTATTGCTGCCATGTTTAATCCCAGTGATACTCCAGGATTGACGGTGCAATGATTTTACCCACAATCTCAGAAGAGATGTTATATGAATACATCAACATGTTTGCATACTTCTACATAATTAAATATAGTACATTAAAATGTGTCCCATCAATGTTGAAACCCGGCGCAAGCTTTTGGTTTGATCTGAATGTTTAATTATAACAACTATAATAGCATATCAAGTGGGAGAGACCGTTTGAATGCATCGAGATAATTAACCACTCAATAACTCCCAGGGAAAACAGGATTCCATAGCTGTTTTGATTAAATGCGTACTTCTTATGTGCAGCTCCAATAAAAGCCCTGTTTCACACTAATTGGATTATTCTTTTTGCTCACTTGTGCCAGTGCTGGTGTTAGAAATGACTCCTTTTGTATTTGAATATTTGTGTTGTGATCTCCTTTTCTTCCTCTCCATTATCCACCCAAGTTTCAAGCATGAAATCCTCGATCTAATGTGACTTGCACTCGCCTCGTCTTTGTAAAGCCCCGACTTTGATTTGCCTGTTGCTTTTTCCTTTCTTGATTATTGTCTTCCACTCATTTTTCTTGCAAATGCCTTTCTCTTTCATTAAAGTCTGCACTAACCTCCGAAGCCGAGGTGAATTATTGAGTGAAGCTGGACTGGCAAAAAGGAAAAACAAGTAAAAGCTCTCCCCATTCGATTGTTTTCTCCGCTCGAGAGCCTTTAGCTTCCTGCCGATATGACAATCTTTCATCACTAAAGCGGCTTCAGTCAATTCATGGCACCTGCTCGTGTCCGCATCCTCTTGAATGGGGTCATTACAACGAGCTAGGAAGCTTCCAATCCGTCACGCACTGAACGTAACCGTTTATCGTCCTTGGATAAAGCCGAAGGAAAGTTTAACCAGCGTATGCTTTATTACCCATAGATCTGCCTTATTTGAGATGGTGGTCCTGTAAATAAAATGAGAAGATATTGATGAAGTTCAGATCAAGTCTACGGCTGTCATTGTTCATTTGAACTCGGTTTTTGGAGTTTGCCGGCTTGCTGAAGCGTAGCTCGCTTCGCAGAAAGCCCAAAATTAGCAAGTGATCATGCTTTGTGAAGTTCTTCTACTCATACTAAAAGGAAATTGCTAGCATATGTCCTTCTTTATCTAAGGAGCTGCTCAAAGCGAGCAGAACAGCAGGTAACGCAGTGTGCGCTTTGATTGCCATGTGACAGTTACTGTTTATGACAGGCTTCTGCAGAGCCTCTCCATCAATAGAGGACAAACACATCGATCAGTCATCCTCCCCTTGGCTTTTAAACGTAGATCCACCCCTCCCGGAGCGCTCAGCAAGTGACTTCTGACACAATCGTATATTGATTGCAGTGAAATAATGGAGGAGTCCTATTTTAATGCACCTGCTTTCTCTCTTTGGTGTCTGTGCTCTTTTGTCATAGGAGTCTTATGATTCATCATCTCAGTCACACAGCTTTCATCTCTGCTGGCTGCTTCTGCTAATTAAAATATCCTCCCCTTTTTCCTTGCTGCTCTCCTTTATTGCCACCGCTGAAACTTGATTGTGTCAGCTTATCCAAGTCAGAAAATCAGTCTTTGACGCCGGATTATTTAAGTATTTTTTATTTTGTCGTGCTTGGTATCTTTCCCCTATAAAGATGTACAGTTAGCTATATCAACAGCGACGCAAAGACTACAAAATAAACAGGAAGTGAAAGACGGAAGAGGAGACGGACAACTAGAAGGAAAGACACAAAGAGGATCAAGAAGGACAGAAGAGAATGAAAGAGGAGAGAAAAGTGGGTACACGGCTGTTTCTACTGGTAAAACTAAAGCATGGGAAGTATACAATTTATAACATTTACAGGTATAATAACAGTAAGAATAATAATAATAACAATAACAACGATCATAATAGTCCAAATAATAATTAATAAAAACAATTAAGACCTCTGATATCTTTTAAAGACAAACGAAATATATATTTTTTTGAATTTTGCTTCTTTTTTTTTTATTTTTTTAAGATGACGTAACAGTAGTTTGTTCAGTTTTGCACCTCTAAGCTAATATTCTGTGTTAGTACGGTAGCATCGCTGGGTAATGCGCGCAAAAGAAAATGAGTTTTTTGTTTTTTTTTCTTAAAAGAGTCATTTAACTTACTTTGTAGACTTTTTCATACAAATAATGACTTTAGAGATATGTTTCATTGTGTAAGCGTTGTCGTGTTGAGCAATCGAGAAAAAAAAAAATTAATAAATTCAAAATTTCTGTCATGTTCTCGGCAAACTCCTTCCTGTTTTTTCTCACCCAAGTCGAGCTCCTCACTGTTTCACGTTTCCAATGACTCTTCGTGATAATTAAGCCCCTTTTTTTACAGCGTCAGACTGAGCGGTCCGCTCCAATTCATTCTTCTCATAAAAGAGAACATGTCTAATCCCTTAATTATTAACAAACAATAGTGGAGAGATAGCGGAAGGAGAGGAAGGAGCATCGGAGAGCGGGAAATGGAGAGTCGCCGAGAGAGGATCAAAATGAGAGGAACTTTTCTTCACAAGTCAACAGGTTTTGGCCAACGTGAGCAGATAATGGAGTCGCTGGATGAAAAGCGCAGATGAATACTTTATGAGGACGGCTCTGAGCTCTCAGTGCTGTCATTGGTGGATTTATTGTCTACCAGCTCAGTCTCTGAGGCCCGAACGCTTTGGCAAATGCAGGGAATTTCAATTTGCTCACGTTGGGACATTCAATAGCTCATAAGCCCTTTGCGGCTCCCCACAGTGACGCCGTTTCACCCGGTTATGGATCTCCTGGTCCTACAATTATGGCTAGTTGTCTATCGTACTCGCAAGTACAAACAGAAAGAGTGTGTGTGATGGGCTCTTTCAATCATAATAATTATCCTCTCCTTTCGACTCTCTCCACCCCGCTCCGTTATTGTCTCCGTCCTCTCCATCCCACTCCATCTTCATATGGCACGATTGTGATTCCCTCTGGTTGTCGTAGTGGTGGTGTGTGTGTCTGTTTGGGAACAGTGTGTGTTGCGGTGTGCACTCTGCAGCGGCCAAGTGTTTCTGAAGAGCTCCACTAGGGCGGCGCTACAGTAGGTACTCCTTCTTGCCCTGGCTGGCATCATTACCATTGAGGAACGCCTCCTGAACCTCACCGTGTTCATCCAGCCCACTGGCCTCGTGAGTCAAATATGAACCTTGAGAGAAAGACAGACAGTTTCATCAGAATTAGGTTCATACTTTGTAGCAGGAATTACATATTGCAATTAGATTTCTGTTAAAACAGGACCTTAAAGTTGTCTCAATTGTCTCTTCTTGCTTTGATTTGGCTCAAGCAGGGGACTGGGGCAAGTTGATATTTAATTATTCATTTTTAAAATGTGACAACTCCAATAAAAATGTGGTGCTCCTACCTGACATTTATGAAAAATGCCACTGCAAGGTTGAACTTTTAGTTTGAGTCACCCATCATTATATAATTGACTGATTATTTAATAATGGCATCTGTGTTCACTTTTCATCATTTATTAACAGCAGAATTTAACACATTTAAGATAGGACTAAATTTAGGAGGTGTTTGAAACCACCATATAAAAGCACAACTGGATTTTTGACAAACACTCTACTGAAAAATAAGCCTTTATTATGATTATTTTAGAATCGTTCAGTATTATTCAAATATTCTATTTATATACTTTAGATATTCATAGACCTCTTATAAACAAGACAAAACCAAGAAAAACTTAACGGAATGGTTAAAAAAAGTCATTGCTTTTGTTTTCACCTTTATGTAATTAGTGTTTAGTGCTGATTAATATTTAGAATTAACTTTTATTTTTGTATGCATTGTATTTTTCTATTAATATTGAGCTTTATTTTAGTTTGAG
>JAUCMU010000013.1:420802-436713 GCA_032275025.1 Enteromius treurensis | reverse complement strand
ATATATATATATATATATATATATATAGAGGATTCTTGGGACTGCATTTTTTATCAGAAAACCACATAATAATTGTGGTAAAATGCAGATAGAACTTCAGAATGCATTCTGAGTCAAAGGTATAGCAAAAGGGTAGAAAATACTGTAAATGCACCTTAAATGCACTTAAACATTTAAATGATAATTTAAATTAAATATCCTGTTGTAGTTCTAAAATATATTCTGAACTGATAATTTCCCTGCCTTGTCAATCATTACATTACACCTAAGCACTACTCCTGCCTCGTTGTTTTTCACTGTTTTCAGTCTGAATGATGCACAGTGAGGAAAGTTCTGCCAGGAGTGGATGTCCCAGCACAGACACGATTATTTTTCTATTTTCGTAAGCCCAGCACGAATTGATGCATTCAATGGAATCATAGTTTTACATTCGTGGACTTAAGAAAACAATGAAATATTTGTGTCCCTGACACAAATAAATAGATTAAATGATAATCTCGTGATATAGTCACGAACTGCCATGCGACTGGGTTGAGGTTAGACTGTAAGACTCAGAGAAATGTTAGACAACCCATGAACTCTATAAAAAAAACATGGCAACACAATTAACTTTTCAGATATATGTATATTTTTACATTTCTCTAGTGACACTTTACAATATGGTTCATTAGTTAACAGTAGTTAACAACATTTGTAAACATGAACTAAGAACGAACAAAAATTCTACAGCATAATTTCAGCATTTACTAATGCATTATTAAAATTAGTTATGTTTAGTTAATGCATCGTGAACTAATATGAACAAACAATGAACAATTGCATTTTCATTAACTAACAATTACAAGGATTAATAAATAGTGTAATAAATGTATTGTTCATTGTTTGTTTATGTTAGATAATACAGCAGCTAATGTTGACAAGAGACCTGTGTCAAAAGGGGCGGAAACGGCCTTTAATAGTTTCGAGTTCTTGATAACAAAAAAAAAAAAAAACTAAGAACTTTTTGATGTGTAAAGTTCTAGATATATGATGGAATTGTTATATGTGCTGTCCTCACAGATTTTGGTATTTACAACCCATAAACTGCACCGCAGACTCTAGGTGATGTTCCTGTAGGATGTTCCTGGATCAACATATATTGTTGATCTGTTGATATTTCTGGACAGTAACGTTGATCCAGGGTCAACAAAAGATATTGATCCAACATTATTTCTTACTTGGCAAAATCATGGCAACCGCAGACTCTACAGGCCTCAGTTGACATGTTATATGAAGTTTTTGACAGTACAGTTTGAAAAATAAGTATGGCCTCTCTTGAGTGTTTGTTTTTAATATAAGAAGTTCTATTTATAGCTAAGGTAAAAGCACAGCAAAAAGTGTCACGAATAAACCTCAGGCTGAAGAAAAAGTAAATTCACATCTGTAAAGTAAAATACAGAAGAAAGTTCAATACTCTTCTGCAATAAAAAAAACAATAAAGCACAATAGTTTTTTTAAAAGTAATTTTTGCTTGTAAGTTTGGTCAGCAGCAAAGACATTGGTTAATAAAATGAGGTTAGATTAATTGGTGTAATTTAATTATTGCAGGTTTGCGTCATATTTTGATGAATATTAAATCTGTTTTTTGAGCATGAGATGAATTAATGCACATTCACCTTTAGTCTAGAACTACACTGTATTCACACACGGCACACAATGCTCTGTATTTCTGATTTCTCCCAACATGTCAGGAGTCAGGAGACTTGTCAGTCAATAAATAAGAAAACGAAGTAACTGGCGTTACTTTTTGGAAAAAGTAACTCAGTTATATTCCTCTAAAATTAAAAAGTAATGCGCTACTTTACTAGTTACTTGGAAAAAGTAATATTATGATGTAACTCGCATTACTTGTAATGCGTTACCCCCCAGCACTGAAAATGAGCATCATAACAGTATGGAAGAGACGTATCCACACATCCTTCTGGATTTCCATGTGGCGAGATGTTGCTTGAATGATTTCTAGCACATCATCAAAGAGGTACCTCTTGGAAGCCAGATCACCACTTAGATCACTAATCTTCTTCTTTTTTCCTTGCCCTACATCCCGTTTCCATCTCAGATGCTCACTCTCTAGATATTTTCACCTCTTCTCATAATCAGCTTTGTGTGTGTGTACCTACTGTACTTAACCAAATTTTGGGGACAAATTTGAACCCAAAAGTGAGGTAAACCTGACAAAATCTCCAAAAACCTCCCTTTGGGAACTTCCCCTTTTGTAAAACGGGTTTGAAAATAAACTGAACAAAGTTTTTTTTGAAAAACTAAAAATGCTCAAAGTTTTCTGTGATAGATAGGTTTAGGTACTGTATAAGGTTGGTGTAGAGCAATAGGACATACAGTTTGTACAGAATAAAAACCATTACGCCTATGGAGAGTCCCCATTTAGATAGCTAAGTAAATGTGTGTGTGTTGATGTATGGGAGTGAGTGAATGAACTAAACAGGGTTAAGATATGCTGATTAAAAAATGTAATAGCTTATATTAGAATAATTAGTTTTACTCATTCTCACATTCACTGGAAGCAGAACCACCCATCACATCCATTACCACCCTGTCACAATAAAATGTGTGACGGGGTGGTATGTGACAGGGTGGTAAATTTAATCCCAAAATGGCTGCAGATCTGTCATGTGGTCAAGTTCTTCACCTAGTATACATGCATTCAATATGAAATGTAATTGTTTTTGCAATAAAAATTTTTTTTATTTATTTTTTTTTCTGCATAAAAAAAAAGTCTTGCTTGCATTGGTCCATTTCATGACCATGAAATAACAATCAAAATGGAATTAAAAACGAGGGGTCAGTTTAAAAGGTTTATTTGAATCAGAATGATCTGGGTTTGGAAATCCCTTGTGTTGCTATCCAAGACCAGGTAACTCATGTTACACGTGTCAGTTTTTTAAAGCAAAATTGGGTAACACTTTGCGGTAAGGCTACATGAATTAATAGGAAATAAATAAATTAATGCATGAATTATGCCTTACTTCATGCAGTAATATCTCATGAATTATCAGGAACTAACATGAGTTCAGAGTCTTTCATTCATAACTTCATGGATGAACTACACATGAATTAAGAGATGGGTACATCATCATGATTTATGATTTATTACGCATGATCATGACGTTTTCTTTGTTCATAAGAAAGAGAAAGAAAGAAAGAGAAAGAAAGAAAGAAAAGTCTTTACGATCTACTTTGGATAAATCTGTAGTACATAAATTGGCATGGATTTGTGCATAAAAAAGCATTATTTTGTGCAGATAAATGTAAGAACTATTGGGTCCCACTTTATGTTAAGTGTCCCTAAATATGAAACAGGACATTGGTAACAATACTTTCTTTACTTCACTAAGCAGTCATGTTACAGAATTACATAGAATTACACAGCTACATTTTGTAACAGCAGTATGTATACGAGTAACCGGAACAGGGGGTGATCAGTGGGTGTAGTTGGGTAGGTTTAGTGATATGTAAAGTGGGTGGAGTTGGTGAACCTCTGTAATACCAGTGTATATACATGGTAACTCCTTAGGAACTGCACACTTAATATAAAGTGTAACATTCTGGACACAAACCACAATTTATATGCAAAGCCTAATTTACTGCCCGCTGCTGTGTAACATCAGAGTAATTGCTAAACCCATAGCAATTGTCTATTTAATATAAAGTGTAACACTTTATTTAACAAAAGTGCTGTTAGTCCTGTTACACATTTGTACTTTCATTATCAAACAGTGTTGTTTCCAATCTCCTGTTACACATTTGTACTTACACATACCATTCTGAGGGTTGTTACATGTGTGAAGTTACAGAAATATTACAGCTGTAGATACTATGTACTGGTGTGTACTTACACTGTGGTTACATACTACATAAACATCTAGTTACTATGGAAGTACACAGGTATTAGGGACACTTAGTATAAAGTGGGACCAACTACGGTTTTTTGTTGTTGTTGTTGTTTTAATTAGTTATTAAGCATGTTCATATAGCGCTCTAGGTAAATGAACAAACCCCAACACTGGGCAGTCACAGCACACAGCATGTGAATTCTGTGAATCATTAACTAAGCATTTGTTTCTCATGACTTCATCTTGTTTGTGGCTCCTCAACTAAAGGGGTGACTTGGTCCTTTAAAATACCGAATACCAGTGTGTTAATTGCATAAGTCTACAGCTTTAGCTATCTTAAAAAAAAAAAAAAGATGGTAGATCATGTTATTAACAAGAATTAACAAGTTTGCATATGAACTGCCTTGCGTTTGTGTCATTTATGTTTTTTTTTTTCCTGTTTTTTCATAATATAAGGCTACAGTTTTAGTAACAGTATAGCATGAAAATATGTTTTATAGCCCCTAATCCTAATAATACTTCTAAAACTAACCATAACTATCTCTGTACAGTATAAGAAAAACATGAGAGACAGATAATTACAACCATTTATTCATTGCAAAAATGTCAAAATCAGTACAAAAATTACGCTGAAGTTGCAGTCCTTTCTGGCGGAATATAGTAGGTTTGTATGAGGTGACGAGCTGAACTTAATTTGTCAATCGCTGAAAATATTATCCAAATTATTATCCCTATTCTCTCTGAAGTCACATGCGCATCATTTAAAAACACCTGAAACATAGCATGTCGCAATTTGTGAAGACACAGGCAAACACCAATGAGCGTTCAATTTTCCTGCTGTAAAACCTGTCGCAACATTTGAAATTTGCGCAATTGCATCAGTCAGCAGCAGGCTTTGCAGCTAGCTGTGAGCGCTTTCGCTCGAAATGGATATAAAGATTACAGAATAAAGCATTGGATTTGCTTCTTTTCCCCGCAGTTGTATGGATTCTGAAGACTTAGATTACAGACGTCACATTGACGCGTATGTGCGGGATTTCGTCTTAGTATCACACCGAGTCAATGTTGACGAAGAGACAATAAAGGGGGTACTTTATGTCTGGTTTAGATCGCGATTTGCTGCGCGATCTACCCGCAGAGGACCCCAACTGGCCTTTAGAAAGGCTTATTGACTTTGTGTTAGACTTTTGTGGATCATCCTACAGCGTGGGAGAGGTAGAGGAGCATGTACAGGCACGCCACTCTGCGAGGAGTAAGCACCGCGCTGAGAACGTGGAAGGGAACCCGTGGACCGGCACTCGCTGCGCCATTCGGCATGCGCTGTTCGTACACAAAATGGCGGCCGAAATGCCGGATGCCAACCCAGCATCGCGGTTGCCAGCCCTGCCTAGAGTCTCCGTGGCGCCAGATCCACCAGCACGGTTGCCAGCTCCAGCTAAATCCCAGTCCCGGTTGCACAGACTTATGAGCTGTCTAAGGCCCTCACGATTCCCAGTGGTTCTCCACTGCCTGCTCCGCCCTGGAGGGCATTGTCGTGGTCGTGGAACTGTCTATGTCACGCCCAGCTGGAGCTGCCAGCTAAAGACTGTTGATGGCACTCCAGCTCGCTATGTACTCTATGTGTTTTGTGTCTGTTCTCATATCCGGACTCCCAGAATGCACCTCTCCCCCACAGCTGTTGCTAGTTAGGTTCAATCATTCAATCAGTACCACCTGTATAAATACCAGTCTGTTTGTCTGTCTAGTCACGGTTCATTTTCACTGTCATCCCAGCTCTAGCCTGTCGTCTGTATTGTTGTCTGTTTCTCTGTTTGGATTTACCTGTTGCCGACCCATTGCTGTTTCACGGATCTTCACCTTGCCTTCTACTTCGGACACTGTTTACATGGTAACTGACCTTCGCTTTGGATACGGATTATTCTCTTGTCTCAGCCTACGTTGTTTATGTTTGCTGGTGTTTGAGATTGTCTGTTTTGACCATGAGCCTGAATAAACCTTCTCTGCATGTGAACTCGCACGCTTTCATGATAGTATGAGCGAAGGAATCAGAGGATAAACTATTTTTTGTGTTAGACCTTATGTCTGAAAAGCAAATTTGGCCTGTTGGTGGCAATAGAGAGTAAGAGACTCCAAATGTGCTGTGGATCATGATAAGACTGTCCTCTATCAGTGTGCCAAATTGTATAATTGTATAACCTTTTAACAAATTGTTCGATAGGCTACCATAGACTCCCAGAGCAGAAGAAGAAGAAGAAGAAGAAAACTAATGGATACGATAAGTGTCTATGCACCTTCCATGCTTGGCCCCTAAGATGTCCAAACACTCCATAACATTTTTTCACAAACTGCATGACATCTTAATTTGAGTAAAAAATTAATTTTGTCACACTTTTACTTATATTGATGACACCACCGTTTTCTTTCATTGATATTGTTATAAAGCCAAACTGAATCAAGCTTGAACTTAAGCAGAATAACAGACAAAGTATTTTTCACAAATGTAATAAATATTAAATAAAATTATAATTAGAAAGGACTATAACTAACAGGGCACTCAGTATCCTGGGTAGTTTGTTTGCTTCGGTAATTATGTTTTGTTTTTTTTTTTTGTTTTTTTTTTTAATAAAGCCATGGTAACACTCATATTACACACTAGTGCACTGTGAAAATGACACAAATACGACAGTGGGCACATGCATGAAGCGCAGCATAATTTGAAATTAGAGTTTAGAGTTTGTTGATCATGTTTCAAGTGAAGGTGAGATCTCCTTGTCTCCACAATTCAATTCACACGGATCGAGCATCACGTAAGGATCATGCAGGAAACACACATACACTTTATAAGACCTAAGCCGGACATATTGCATGCGACAGTCATGTGCATCTCGTCAGTAAAGTCGGTTCTTTGATTAGTAATAAATCTCCATCACCTGTTTTCAAATGGAGTGCCATTTAATACATACTAAGCTGACAAGCTGCGCAATATCATGTTCGCTATCTCATGCGGCCCATCTGTGATTATGCATGCAAATTGCATAGCTTGTCAGCAAACTTTGGCTCTGTGTTTCACATGTATGAGCAGATCCCTTTCCTTTCTGGAGACGCATTCAGTCTATGTGCCTTAAAATCCTGCCGCTTAAATGCAATTTGGTGTTTGTCGTAGGATAGTTCTCACTGTAGGACTTTGCACCAAACCTTCTCACACTGCCAAGTTAAATTCACAACTTTGGATGGAAACCCGGCAACTATCTTTGGAGAACTACTACTTTCTTGGAAAACAGTCTTCTGGTTTTGATGCAGTATTCACTTATCTGCAAAGGGCTAAAATGTGGTCCCAGAGCTCGAAGACTCTAAATAGAGTCATTCTGCCACATAGAGGCTATGTGTAAAAATGTGGCCATAGGGAATCCATGTGAGTCGGTGGAAATGAAGCCAGCACCTCTTTAAAATGCTTCCACATAACCATTGAGCCACTAATCTCCTTTACTGGGAAAACAATTGACAACTCACAGTATTTGCTTCCTCCAGCGGGTAACCAGGGTAACCCCTCTGACCTCACAAACACAGAGCAACTTCCCTCCAAGAACATCCATTCTATGGGGATGGTCATTTACGTCTTTTCTGTATAACATTCAGCCGGGGAGAATGCTCCGCTTTGGCTTTACTCTGACATGGCGCTACATTCTTTAAAAGCTGCTTATTGATGTTGTGGCTAATTTGGAGGTATGTTTTGTCTTGTTTTAGCCAGGAGGTGCATCCTCGAAACATTTTGATTGCAAACTCATCAGTTGAAATGTGTATTTATAATTTCCAATTAGTCCAAAAAACATGTCGTTCAAAGTGATTCTAACTCTACACTGTTGGTGAAGGTCAAATCCAATGCAAAAATTATTAAATAAAACTTATCCTACATTGTAGAATTCTAGAAAAAAATCTCAAAATGATGACATGACTATATTTCATGAAGTTCTCCACATTACCACAGAAAGCATCAAACAAAAGATAAAAGATGAAAGATGGTTTTGTCCAAATCAGGCATTCTTTTATAGTTTTCTGTTCTCTAAACATGCAGTTTTAAACAGAGATGGAAACTCTCTGGCACAGAAAACTGAACTGCGTGGTGAGGTTTTAAAGGAAGATGGAGAATGAAACAAAAGAGCATAGAGAATCTGAACAGACCTCTTATTGTGTGGCATGAAAGCTAATTAAACATTGGTGTCGGAAGCGCCCCCATTGCCAAACAACACCCTTTATCACCCTTTCACCTTCTTGCGTTTCCTTTATGTCGCTTGCTCTCACAGGCTATCGATGCTACTTCACATACATTCCTTTATTCCTGCTTTCTGTTCACTGGGATGGTGGAACTGTGGAGCATGACACACAGATCTCCATATCTGAGGTTTAGCCATGTGTGGACAGCCTGTAATCCCACCAAATGACCCAAGGGCTTTCTGGATGACTATCCTTGATTTCTTTGTAAGTTTGGTCTATGTAAAAAACAATGAACTGGGACAATTCAATTCACCTTCAGCAGCAAAACAAACCCTTCTGGTTAAATGCCATTTTCACAGTCTTTTAAGAATCAGCAAATAGTGTCACAGTTGAGAAAGGAAAGAGTCTAAAGAAAGCTATCTGAAAGGATTTACAGGGAGAACTGCTTCTACTGTACATGACAGCTTAAAACGACGGTTAGTCGTTAGTCTGGATTTCAAAAAGCAGTGGCCACCCGCGGTTACGAGTCATCCAAAAATATTTTTAATGATATTCGGGTCCCGGTCGGTCGTGTCATTTGAAATAAAGATGCCAATTAAACCTTTGTAATTTATATAGTACTACACACAATTTTCTATGAAATACATAGGCCTACATAGGCAGTCTGCATGTAGAGATGGAGGCGGCAAGAGAAAAGGTGAAGACTGGGGAGTGGAAAACAAAGTGTGGGAGATATTTTCCAAAATAATGAAAGATGATGACCAAAGTGCTGGCTTTTTAATGTGTCGTCTACCTTTTGAATGTTAAGCGTTATTAACTGTTGAATAAAAGCTGACGCGGGGACAAAATTCCCGATTTCCCAACACGTTGAACTGAGCAATGCCATTGTAATATTTTAATAGGTTACTTTTAAACGCATATAGCTCAGTAATGTCAGTTTTATGTATTTTCATAGAGGGGTTGGGATTTATGTTGGGAAATTCGGGGGAGAGACGCACACTTCAATTAGACTGAGCACCGCGTCAGCGAGCGCACCATTTGAAAAAAATGCGGGTCAGGAAGCGGGTCGTGTACAATATTTTCTTTTTTTCTTTTGTGGTCCGAGTTGCGGGCGGGTTAGTTGAAAACGCTGGTCGGGTTCTGGTTGTTTATACATTGACCGGCGCTTCACTGATTCCAGCTATATTGTTCCTGTGTTTTATCATTGATGTGGACTGTTCTTTAAGTTAGGGCCATTTCTAACGTGTTATGGCCAAAGTTTCCTTATGGTATTAATGGTGCATTTATTAATTAATAAGTATTTATAGTTTTATTACTTGATGTTCAAAGAAAGTTATTCAGCTTTGGAATGACAAGAGGATAAGTAAAATAGTAAAAATATTTTCAAGGTTAATGAGTGTGTTACTTATATCTCCAGCTGTAACAAATCTATCCATCACTGGTTTAACTGTTATACATTATGGTGCATTCTTTTTCTCACTGACTTATTTTTCTGTCATAAATACATAATATAAAAGAAAATATGATGTTGCATAACCTACTACATTTGATAATAACTGAGCACAAAGTCTGCATGGAAGCATGGTGGCATGGGCATTCACTTAATTGGTCTGGTTTTAGCTGTACATGCCTTAGTTGTCAAAAAGGTACCACTTTATATTAAGTGTCCCTGATACCTGTGTAGTTACATAGTAACTAGATGTGTACGTAGTAAGTAGCTATTAGTACTTAACATCTATACAGTGGCTCTAATATTTCTGTAACTACACATATGTAACAACCCTCAGAATGGTATGTACAAGAACAAATATGTTACTAAGTAATATATATTATATAATTATATAACAACATTTTGAAAGTAGAGTAATTGGAACAGGGGGTGGAGATGGGTTAGTTTAGGGGTAGAAATGGGATCCAGGGGGTGAAGATGTGTAGGTTTGGGCATATGTAAAGTGGGAATAGTTGGTGCACCTCTGTAATACCAGTGTACTTACAATGTAAAACTGATGTTAATTAATATAAAGTGTTAACCACAATTTATATGTAAAGCCTAACTTACTGACCACTGCTGTGTAACATGAGAATAATTTCATGGTAAATATATAGGAATTATCTACTTAATATATTATTTAACCCTTTTAGTAACACTTGAACATTTTACGCTGTCATAATACAGAGTAATGACCTAATTAGGTACTTAGTAGCAGCCATTGTACTTGTAATGTTATTTTGTGAAAATGTAATTTTCATGTTACTAAGTTATGAAGCAGCCTGTAATTAGAGTTTGTAATGATGTAGATGTAACAAACAGCTACTGTTACACATATGTTGCACACTGAGTCTGTTACACAGATACCCACACTTAAGTACAAACTTGATACACTTTATTTTAAGTAGCTTATGTCTGTGTACTTGTGTTGTATAAAGTCTGCAACACATATGTTACAATCCTTTGGTTACATAAGAAGACTCTGTCTGTAACAAATGTGTAACAGTAGCAGCCAATTAAATCTACATCATTTCAAACTGTAAGTGCAAACAGTTCCATAACATAGTTACTGTACATGGTAAGTACATTTTGTAAATTGTGTACAACAGCTACTTTAAGTACTTACTAGGTAATTACTCTGTAATTTAGACACCTTAAAATAAAGCGATACAAACAAACACTACAGCTGTAGATACATTGTACCAATGCATTTTTACACTGTGGTACCTTCTACATACAGTACACATCTAGTTACTTTGTAAGTCCACAGGTTTTAGGGACACTTAATATAAAGTGGGACCCATATGGCTTTACAGCAGAAACAAACGCATGTGTACAGCTACTTTAATACAAAAGTAGTACATTTACGACAGTGAATTCCACTCACTTAACTGTTGGGGGTTCTACAGTCACAAGAAATACTGTACATACAGTTGATTTAGCTATAAAGGAACAGCTGTGTAACGTACAGTGACACTGGATAACACTGTTCATACCTGAGGGTCTGACAGACGGGAGATGTCAGGATACAGGTAGAACTTAATTCCATTAGCAGCTCCTGGCAACGTGATTCCTCGAAGAAGAAGGATCAACAGCATGAAATAAGGAAAGGTTGCAGTGACATACACCACCTGCAGAGGCACAAACAACATTTAGTTTTCATGGGCATGAATAAATATCAAAGTAGTTGCAGCAACATGATCACATTCTACAGCATATAAACATTTAAATAAAATCTGGATCTATCCAAACCAGTTGGTGCAAGGAATCACTAAAGGATTTTTATTTATTTTATTTTTTTTTACGTAGGATATCATAATTTATGTAGTAATTTAGAAAAATGATCATGCAGTTCCTGTCCATGTGTGTGTGTGTGATTACTTCATCCTAAAAAAATGAATTGTTGCATAAGTTTTTAGCTATTCCCATACATAATTCCACCTATAGCGCAAATAATATGCAAGTAGCCTGTTCTTCACTCATTTGAAACAACAACAAAAAAACTTAAATATAGCCCATTATCAAATTGTACTCTATACGCCTGAATAAAAAAAGTTTCCATGTTTTTGTACTTTGTTATAGACTATTTAGATACGTCAGCATCAAGCAGGTGCAGTTGTATTATTGTTATTTATTTATTAACTGATTAACTTTTATTAGTGTAACGCTGCAGCAGTCGCGACTTCGCTTCTCAGTGGGACAGAGGAAGCACAGAGGCAGACATACAATCAAAATAAACATTTAATTAAACAGAACAAAGAAAACAAAGGAACGCTGACGAAAATGCTAAATCAAAGAGTGCAACACACAAGACATTACTTTAACAACTGACGTTTGAACAAGACATGGGGCATGGTTTAAATACAAAGACTAATTAAGATAAAACACAAGACACCTGGTAAACGTCCAGACGCTCCAACTGAGAACATCGGGGGGTGGTGGAGTGGAGGTAAAACAGAACGTAGTGCAGGGGGAGGGATAGGTGGGGGTCCGGGAGGTATACAGGGCAGAGTCTCAGGAGGCCTCCCGGACAATATGTAGTTCTGGATGGCTTGGGGTGGATCAGGCCCTTCTACGAGCCACTGTTGAGACGCCCACAAGGACTGAGCAGAAGGTGGAGACGCCCTCCAAGGCGAGCCAGCCAACGGAGATGTCCACCAGGGCAAAGCAGATGGCGGAGACGCCCTCCGAGGCAGACCAGACAACGAAGATGTCCACCAAGGCAGAGCAGTCAGCGGAGACGCCCTCCAGGGCGGACCAGACAGTGGAGATGCCCTCCAGGGCGGATCAGGCCAGACTGCATTATCGAGTATCGAATCAAACCAGAAATCAAAGGCCCTTGTGACCGGTCCGGGGTGTGACACAGGCTCCGAGGTCTCCGTGGTTTGTGCAGCCACCAGCGAAACATCTTGAGACTCTACGATCAGAACCGACCTCACAGGAGATTGTGCAGCCACTGGCGGAAACAAACAGAGCCTCAGAGTCACAGACCGGTTCTGGTGGATTGGGCCACGGCAGGTCAGAGTCTTCTGCTGGTTCTGGTGGATCGGGCCACGGCAGCTCGCCGCCATCATCTGGCTCTGACTCGGACCCCATCCCACCACTCCCCATCGCAACTCAGGCACCTTCATCCCTCCCCAAAAAAATCTTGGAGAGGGCTTCCCTTCGGTACCAAGCCTGGGTCAACTGGTGTTTCTGGGGAAGGATGATCTGGGGCCCATACTGGACTGAATTCGGGGCTGGGACCTGACTGGTGCGGACTAGGAACAGCAGGACTTTTGTATGGCACTCCTGGCCCTGAATCCAGAACCGACAGGGTAGAACACGGCTCCTCGGACCGTGATACGGGGCGGAGACCCGTCATTTGCGGACTGGGAACCGCAAGGATCTGGCACAGCACCTCTGGCCGTGAAACCAGTACTGTCAGTATAGAACATGGCTCCTCGGACCGTGATACAGGGGTAAGACCTGTCATTTGCGGACTGGGAACCGCAAGGATCTGGGACAGCACCTCTGGCCGTGAAACCGGGACTGACAATGTAGAATACGGCTCCTCTGACCGTGATACGGGGCTAGGACCTGTGATTTGCGGACTGGGAACTGCGAGGATTACATACGGCACACCTGGCCATAAACTGGCAATCCTACCTACAACCGGCTCCCCTAACCGGAATTCGGGACTGGCACCCGACTGAAGTGGATTAGGCACCGCGGGGGTAAGCTCTGGCACCTTGTAGTCCCACTCTAAATCTAGAGTGGGAAACTGTAGACTGGAGTCTGTGGATGACTGGATCTGTGCTACCGGAAGAACTTCCAGAACTGGATCGCACGGCGCCGTAATGGCGGATCGGAGTCTACAGAGATGTGATGATCGCTTCATCACCGAAACTCGTTCCTTGAGCGAGTTCATAAAACTCTTCGGCAAATTTATAAAAGCGTAAGTCCTTTAACACCAAGGCACTGAAGCCCTTAGCAAACACCATCTCCATTTTGGGGTCAGTTGTTCTGTAATGCTGCAGCAGTTGCGACTTCGCTTCTCAGCGGGACAGAGGAAGCACGGAGGCAGAGATACGATTTCAATAAACATTTAATTAAACAGAACAAAGAAAACAAAGAAACGCTGATGAAAATGCTAAATCAAAGCGTGCAACACACAAGACATTACTTTAACAACTGACATTTTAACATGACATGAGGCATGGTTTAAATACAAAGACTAATTAAGACAAAACACAAGACACCTGGTAGACACGGCTGGCAAAGGATCAAACACTAATGACAGAGGCGGGGTTACAAACGGGGAAAAGCACATGGGAGAACAAAATGAAAACAAACACACAGGAACACATGGCACAAGATCACAACATAAACACAGGCACACACATAACGGTCTGACAATTAGACTGTATTGGAAATAGGAATGTTAATTTCAGCTATTTTATTTCTCCTAACCAGCCACTGATGGTCGTTAAGCCATTATTAACCAACAAGATTATGTTAAATTACAATTAAACTATATTTGAACTAAAACATGGCTGTGACCCATTCAACAAAATATTATATTTTAATATCAAATATTATATTAAATGTTTTAAATTAATTTTATACAAGCAAAAAGCAGCATAAATACCAGAACGTGAAAAGTCACATACACGTGCAAACAGAGAAAAAATAATTAAGATATATAAAATTAGGCCCATATGCCAGATATATTTTTCTAAATAAATACAAAAAGAAAAAACAAGACTTTCAGTTAATTTTTGTGATGAACTCTTGAAAGGACATCAGATTATTTACAAAAGCACAACTGTTGATTGTGAATGTACACAAATAAAATAAATATTTAGAATAGTTTTGAGTAATGAAATTCTTGAAGGAGTATTGGAAGCTGTTTCCTCTTTCATAAGGGGGAAAAAAATAAAATGATCCTGCCAGCGCAGCACTCAGTTAAGCATTACAAACACAAAAACTTTCATTTTCCTGAAAAAAATTAGGAATAGATTTTAACTTATTAAAGCAATATCAAATCAAAATATTTATGTTTGAGGGGTAACTTGTCTTTTTCTTACCATATATATAATCTTAGATAAAATAATATGAATAGGATTTATGCGCTTTGAACTAGTCTACAGAGAAACGCTTCTTTGACACAAAAAACACCACAAACACGGATACTGACTATAGGCTAATTCTGTGATGTGACACCATATTTATTTGCATTAAATCCCATCTCAACAATAAAAAAATTGTTCGACAGATGAGAAAATTTATTGGTAAATGGAATTTCCATCAGTTACATTGGTAAAAATTTTGAAGCACTAAATATTTTTTCCCCGCAAAAAGTCTTTGGATGGACACCTTACTAGTAGAAAAACAACATTAAGAGCCTTTACAGTACTCTTTAGGATGCATACCCACCCACTATGGTAATTGACTATGGTAAAGTAGCTTACTGTATGTGGGACAAATTAGCAAATTACATCCAAATACAAGGGACCAATGCAAACACTAAGTGACAGAAAATACTTCCAGTTCATCACAATTTTAGATTAATATTACATTTGAATGCTCAAGCATGTGCTCATACCGTGGCATACGTAATTGCTTCACAGAAACAAAACAATCTGAATTTTGAGGATAACTGTAGACTCAAAAGAATAACTTAATTTAGTAATGTAATCATGCATCCTATTTCCACACACATTCATGTGTTTTATTTACATGAATGGAATCTGTTGAATTTATCAACACAGTTGTGTCGACACAGTTGAATGAGGTAGAATCTATGTGAAATTATCACTGTAACTTAACCCAGTTTCGTTTAGAGAATTCTTTTTTTTGTGTGTGTGTGTGTGTAAGGAGAAAATCACAATTTGTGTGTTACCGTTCCAGTTGTCAGTGTGTACTTTAGTTGGGGTCTTGACCCTTATATTAGTAGAATTAAATGTTGTGGTTGCTGTTATAGAGTTATAACAGCCAGACAAACCAACAGCAAAATTCATCAGGTGATGATGATTTTGTCATCACTGAATGTGTTTAGAGTCTATTATCTGCATTATATGTTTTGTATTGACAATGATAGCCTTGTGATTTCAGCTGAACACCCTGCATTTCCCAAACATTTGGAAAGGATTTATTTTAGACTCTTCTGGCCCCCCAATAAAAGGTTCTGTAAGGCATACACAGACATCAAGTGTCACGAGCGGGGCGCGTTGTGTGCTCGCGCTCTCGCTTCCTAGGCTAAGGACACAGGCACGGCAGGCAGGACACGGAAGCAGAACTAGACATAAACTGATTTAATAAAGAAAACAAGAAACACG
>JAUCMU010000013.1:377032-392479 GCA_032275025.1 Enteromius treurensis | reverse complement strand
AGGATCTGCAAGGAGGAATGGCAGAGGATCCCCAAATCCAGGTGTGAAAAACTTGTTGCATCTTTCCCAAAAAGACTTATGTCTGTATTCAATTAAAAGGGTGCTTTCTACCAAATACTGAGCAAAGGGTCTGAATACTTAGGACCATGTGATATTTCAGTTTTTCTTTTTTAATAAATCTGCGAAAACGTCAACAATTCTGTTTTTTCTGTCAACATGAAGTGCTGTGTGTGCATTAATAAGGGAAAAAAATAACTTCAATAATTTTAGCAAATGGCTGCAATATAACTAAAAGTGAAATATGTAAGGGGGTCTGAATACTTTCCGTACCAACTGTATACCTATTAATCGCGAGGAAGTGGGAACTAGTGAAACTAGAGAGTACATCGTTGATTGTGCAGACATTTTCATCTTATAAACATCTATGCTCGCACCATAGCACAATGCATAAGCACATGTATATTTGTAGCAATAACTAAAAATACATTGTATGGGTTAAATTTATACATTTTTATGCCAAAAATCATTAGGATATTAGGTAAATATCATGCTCTACAAATTTTTTTGTGTAAATTTCCTATTGTTAATATACCAACGCTTCATTTTTGATTAGTAATACATAATATGAAGTTCTTGTTATATGCATTCATTTCGACAACTTTAAAGATGATTTTCCCAATATTTAGATTTTTTTTTGCATCCTCAGATCCAAACAAATCTACATCAATGGAAAGCTTATTTATTCACTATAAATCACCCTTATAACAGGTTTTCTGGTCCAGGATTGTAATGTAATGCGATATGATATTGCTCTACTCTAGTAGTTTGGCAGCAAATTAAATCGTAGACATAAATCATTGCATTTGGACTGTACATTTGTATAATTACATTTGGGTTGACAAAAACAGACTGTTCTGCATGCTGGCTTATTTATCTGTTATTTTCCCCAAGATTATGATCTACTCAAGTTAAGCACTATATATTTTGGTACCTGAATGGCGAAAGTGCCCAGAACAATGGAGCAGAAGATGGGATTTCTAAAAATGCCATCAAACACGTTCCTCTCTCCATGGATTTTGCGAGCATTTATCTCATTAAAGAGCTGCATCATGACGAAGGTGTTGAAGATAATGGTGTAGTGCTCAGATGGAGGAGAATGCAGCGGCGTGTTCCTGCCACTGTCAATGTCAAAGATCTGCTCGCCTGGAACACAGACATAGATGTTTTTTCAACTATCTGTGCATATTTTCCAGACATATAAGCATTGCACTTCAGAGGTTACTTACCCACAAACAGCAGCGTGAAGATGATGATTAGCTGGTAGACGCCATGGCCCAAGATGTTCTTGGTCATCGTGCTGGAGATCAGGGGTTTGTTTCGGCCGTAGGGCCTCCTCATCAACAGAGACTCGGTGGGAGGTTCAGTGGCCAGAGCCAGAGATGCAAACGTGTCCATGATCAGGTTCACCCACAACATCTGCACTGCTTTCAGAGGAGAATCCTAGAAGAACATAAAGCCTGGTTCATCTGGACTTCATCATTACAACTCGTGAGACCAATAAAACATAATTAACTGAGCAAGATGTTCTTCTAGCTTTGTCTTTGTGTATCAAAATATTGGTAAGAAGAGCCTGGATATCATTATCTCAGTGCCCTCGTTCATCTAAAGCTCTCTGGATCTTCATTTCTCATGGCAGTAACTTCACCCAGTCTAGCCTCCTCCTCTCAGAAGTGCTGCATCATCTATTAGGTCATGGATCCTCTAGGAAATTAAACAATGTATTTTAGATCACAGGGATGACGTCTTTGGCCTTGGCCTAGTAATCTAATATGGATTCTTTGCCATTGCCACATGTCTTTGCATAGACTAATTTAAGTTTTCATAGTAGGTCAGATCTATCATCTCATAAAAGACATATGCATTGAGTCAGACTGACTTACATATGAGGACAACAGAAGCAATCAAAACCAACAAAAGAGCAATAATAGGTGCTCTGACAGGTCTAGATTAACCTAACACAATGCACTAGATGAAAAAAGGAAACAAGTAGTTAGAATAGAAGTAAAATAGAGTGTGCAAGTGATTTCTTGTATATGGTGGCAGCAGTTTTTAATAAGCCTAGCCTAAACTAGCTTTGTGTATTTCATGAAGAAAATGTGAGAGGCCTGTACAAAACTCACTGCTACAATGCTAGTGTGTTGGATGGTTGCCAGGGCGTTAGTACAGTATGAGGTTGCTAAGGTGTTCTGATTCCACCCTCAAGTCTTTGTGATATTCTGGTCTCTAGATATGGCTCAAGTCCCTCCTTTTAATGAAAATCTGTGGAATCTTTTATCTGTTTTATCAACTGTCACGCTTTGATGGATTATTCATGCTGGAGGAGTTACACTGCGGAGTCAGTATTTTCAGTTTTTAATAGAAGTGCTGTGTTTATTCATTCAAAAATACAGTAAAAAATGTAATTTTGTGAAATACAGTAAATAAAATACAAATAAAATACATTTATTTTGAATTTTAAAAATTGAATTTAAAAGACTTTACTGTTACTTTCGATAAATGCAATGCGTCCCTGCTGACTTAAATGATACAAAATCTACTGACCTCAAACCTTTTCATGTTAACATGCATGCTGAAGTTTATTACTTAAGTTTAAAGGCTTTCTCAAATCACTCATGGCAGGTTTGAGCAATCATTAGCAAACGGCACCACACACACAGAGGCACAAACCTGGGTAATACAGGCTCCGGTAAAGGCCACGATCACAGCCACGACGTTAACGGTCAGCTGGAACTGGAGGAACTTAGAGATGCTGTCGTAAACATTACGTCCCCACATCACGGCCTTCACGATGCTGGAGAAGTTGTCGTCCGTCAGGATAATATCAGATGCCTCTTTGGCCACATCTGTCCCTGCGATTCCCTGTCAAGACAGAACCCCTGTCATTCACATCAATCCTGTGCTTCAGACCGCATCAAAATCATTTATTCATTCATTTCTTTCTTTCAATGTTAGGTTTGACAGATTTCATGAAGGTAAAGAAATAGTCGACCCAAAAATGAAAATTCTGTCATCGTTTACTCATCCTTAAATAGTTCCAAATCTGTATGAATTTCTTTGTTCTTTAGAAAAAAGGAAGATATTTAAAAAAAAAAAAAAAGATTGTAATCAGGCTGTTTTGGGTTACCATTGTAACCCCGAAGTATGACAACCATTGACTTCCATAGTATTTTTCTCTGGAATGGAAGGTTACAAAATATCTTGAAAATATCTTCCTTTGTGTTCAGCAAAACAAAGAAATGCATACAGATTTGGAATGACTCGAGGGAGAGTAAATGATGACAGGATTTTCATTTTTGGGTAAACTTTTCCTTTAAATTATATTAATGCATATTGTATGTGGTTTTACGTGTACGTGTTAATGTCAATTTCAATACGCGGTACAGGCAAAACCATATACAATATGCATTACTAAAATTAAACTGTCATATGTTTAACCTAACATTAAAAGAAAGAAAAAAAGAAGTTATATTATAGGACCTTGTAAGGACTTTGTTAGCATTGCTGAAATTATTTTCATTACATGCAATCACAATCATTTTCTGTGTGAATGATACCAGACTGAACTGTGAGTAAATGTGAAAACCTTGTTTGTGTCTGAGTAAAGAGTTTGTTTCTGCTTACGCTGTTTTTGTGGGGTTATTTTTAAAGACTAGCCTGTGGGACTGTTCTCCCTTAAGACACATCTGACAGTAAAATCATGGTAAATACCATAGAGAGGAAGCCACCCGCAGGCAGCTGGTGTCAGTTTGATGAGCAGGAACACAAGAATATGCTCTCCTCTGACACGGCTGAACTTATGAAAATAGAAATAGCAGGGCTGTGCTGACACAAGCTGTTTTTTTCAGCTCAATTGACAGATGTCATGAACAAGGAGTGAGAGGCCCTGGCTCACACTAGGGGGCGCTCTGAGCCTGCTGCTGAATGAGGAGACTGGACTCAGAAGTGCTTCGATTGGTTCTTACCATGGCAAAGCCCACATCTGCCTTCTTGAGGGCCGGGCCATCGTTGGTTCCATCACCAGTCACAGCAACCACCTGCCGCTGGTCCACCAGAGTACTGTCAATAATACCTGAGAGACAAGACCAGAACAACATTTCTGCAAGATCTGAGACGTTTTATCAGACAACAAACTCCTCAACTGTGTTTCTCAAATTGCACTGTACAAAATGAAGATATATATACAGTACAATATAATTGTAACTAGTAGTTAATACATACATTAATATAAACAATATACACAGAGTTTGGTAGTAACTAGTGATTACATGTACTCTGGATCAGATTCCAGAAACTAAGCACTTGTAATAAGATCAAATTACAGTTTAAAGTACAATCAGACTTTAGTTTTGAGTCATGTTTTATTGATTACTTGATTGCATTAAATCACAAAACTGCAAGAAATTAATCATAATTGATTGATTCTACCAAATTCTTTTACATTTTCCTTTTTAAAATGCCTACATGATATGCAGATAAGCTAAATGTTTGTTTGTTTTATTAGATTTTTTATTGATGTAATTTTAAAATATTTATATTAACATGATAATCAAGTTAGGTAAAAGGTAAGCTATGTTTGTGTGTGTGTGTGTGTGTGTGTGTAATATTAATTATTTTTATTTAATTATAAATTTGAATTATATTTTTTATTGTTATTTATTAATAATAAGAGTAATAATAATAAGTGTTATAATTTTATGCTTTTTTTGCATATATATATATATATATATATATATATATGGGGAAAAAAGAAATGACATTTAATTGTATATATTCCAGCTTCTGAATAACTTAAGAACAGAACTCTTTGTCTGGTGCACTTCAGTAAATGTTGTGGACACAAATGCTACTTCTTTACTGGAATGACTCATTTAACACTTATAATAACCAACCATATGTTTCCAACATTAAAGCTATGTGATAGCAAAACATCATGGACAATCAAGTGATAACGCCTGGAAATAACTAATTAAATACGCTAGTGATGTAATTACAGCACAACATTTACTTACAGTATGTTAATTATGCTGTAACTTCAGCCATAACCTTCAGTCTTATGTAATGCAGATCTGATTCCAGTGTCAATGCCACCTGATTATTAATCTAAAACTGTCATCTTGTTCATCAGCTAATTTAACATGTTTTGTAATGTTTTTAGTTCATAATCTCCATTAAAATGGGTTTAATAATATATACAGTAACACACTCAAAAATTAGTGGTGAAACATTTTTATAGTATCTTCTTGCACAATATAAATACTTTTTTTTTAGTGTGTTAGAATAATAACAATTGTTGTGTGATCTTCAGGCTTCTAGATATGAGTAAATGAATAAAGCATGAATAAAGCAGTGCTTGTGAAGTGATTGTGTCTGATTCTGTTCAGGGTTTCATGCAGGTTTCTTCACCTTTCACCAGTGTGTGTTTGTCCGTCGGTGAGGATCTGGCAAGCACTCGTAGTTTAGGCCACACTTTATCAATGCGCTCCTGCTCGACCTGCCAGAGACATGAGACAGATGTCCATCCATCATGACAAAGACGCTCATTACAGTTGCCAAAAAGTGGCTATACACCCGTCTAATGGAATCCATTGACAAGAAAAAATGTAATCTGACTTTAAGATATCTTTCTTGTTGTTATGAGTGCAAACATTCATCAGAAAAGACACTGCATGGTTTGAGTGTGTACTACGGTAAATCATGCAGCGTGCATCAGTCACATGTGGGGTGTTGTCCAGCTCTCGAATGAGTTCAATAACTGTCTACATCAATAACAGCAGTGCACTGGCAGCACAGAGTTCACATGAGGCTAATGTAATCACAGCATCATAAAAACAACCCATAAATGATCAGAGTACAGACAGTTATATGAAGCAATGCTTTGAACAATCACCTCAATCAGCTTGTTCTGTAATGCAGAAATCAAGTGTGCAGTAAAGCATTTCAATGAACTTGTACATTGCTAAGGGTTTAAAAGCAAAAGTGTGCAGCTCACTGATCGACTGTAATTCCTGAGATTTACAGGCTTCAAAAACTTAGACCTGTAATCAAAATAATGTAAAAGATTAATATAGAATAAGATCAAAAATAACTTAGAAGATCCTCAAACATAGGAGATGGAACATGAACCCTCTCTGTAAGATCCAGGCTAAAGTCACAAAATCAAGTCCTGAGTATATGTGTCCTGTACCTCTCCCTTCTCGTTCCTGATCCTCCTGTTGAACTCCTTCCCGTCAATGCACAGGAAGTCTTCTCCGGGGTGGATGATGCCACATTTGATAGCGATGGCTCGTGCCGTGTTGATGTTGTCTCCTGTCACCATACGCACCGTGATTCCAGCACGCTGGCATTTCCGGATGGCGTCAGGCACCTGCAGACACAGGACAGCATTAATTCACCTCGCTTCAGAGGAAGAGGTCGCTGCAAACCGCAAACCCACGTCTGCAGCAGTAAATGAGAACATCACCGAAAACACACGGGATTCGGTCAGTTCTGATTCCTCTAATCTCTCTCTTTCTCACTTTCAAATGCTCCAGTGAAACAAGTGAGAGCTCATTAGGAAGAATTCAAAGTACTGCTGCTGTAATTATGCAGTGGTGGGGATGATTTCTCATGCAACAAAACACACAATTATTCATGTGGAGGTTTTATTTCCCTGCTGAAAAATCTAACCAGGTTCAGACTGACCAGCTGAAAAGTGCTTAAACCCTCCTACAACCAGCCAATAGACTGCCTAAGACCAGCAAAGCAAGAGGCAAAAGAGTTTTACCGTCAGCTTTCAAAGTAATGCTGCATCATCAGGTACTGTATGATATTTGGGACCAGAGGAATGTATATATAGTATATATATATATATATATAATTAATTAAAATGATATCCATTATAAAAATATATTGAATCTTATTTATTTGGTTGGTTGCATATTATTTATTATTTTATTTTACTGTCATGTCATTTAATTTCACTTTCAGAAAAAGATGAATAAAAATAATGATGGGATTAAAGTATGCCAGGTACATTTACCAAAATAATAAATAATAATAAATACAAAAATAAAACATGAAAAAATAAATCATCTTATAATATATCTACACACATATATTACTCAGTATTAGAGTAATGAGACTAGGAGAAAATTACTTTGACAAAAATTATTAAATGTAAAATATAAAATAAACATTTTGTTTTTGCAAAAAAATTAAAAACAAAAACATGCTTTATTGTGCTCATGCTTTATCATGTTTGTATTTCAATAGATTTTTTTTTGTGTAAGGCAAACCATTTTGTGCGACTCGTCCTAGTAGAGCACAAAATATGAATTATGAAATATCAGCTAAGCAGATTTATCAGTCTTGGGAATTTTCAAGCTATTGAAATGTTTTATGTACCTTACTGCATATTTTTCCGCAGTTTCAAAGAGAAATGTCCACCGAATGGTGCTAAAACACAGGTTCAAGACATTTTTACTACGCTGATATGGGTATGTATTGCGGAGGTTCAGAATTCAAATATTCACGGGCTGTTGGAGAGTGATAACAAATGCAAAACTGATATAAAAACACATAGATATGAAGCTGGATATGTGATAATGCTCAAAAGCATCAGTTTTCAAATATATTAATATTGTTTTAAAGTTATAACATGATATTATTCAAGTAATCGTGTAGTAATCAAGTAATCGTCTAAATTTGTGTGAAAAGGAATAAAATGTGTTCATGTATTTTGGAAACTGCAGTGATATGGACGTGTTGGTACGTATTTCGCGTCTCAATAAATGGTGCACCAAGGTACGTTTTTAATTCATTTTTCATAGCGCATCCAAGCAAACACAAACAAAGACGTTATGGAAATGGGGGCTAGTCTAGACACCAAAGCGAGAGATGATATCTGCTTGACTAGACGTCCAAGTATTTCTGAGAAACGCAAAGACAGCCCAGTCTCACTTAACTCATCAGGAGGAGAGGAAGAGCCTCATCAATTAAACACCACGGCAGAGGAAGGTGACGTGGTAACATTAGACATTTAGGACTAATGGATATGTTTACAGATTCTTAGGTTTCGGCTGTTTATTAGGGAAAGGAATGGCTCATGTGTCCCAACGGAATGCTGCAAAAAAACCAAACGAATTAAAAATGGCATTTCTGCAGTTCCAGAGAACAGGTTGATTCTGCAGAGCTTCACGAATGTTCCTCCATTCCTACTGCTTTTCACCACAGATGCTGCTTTCTGTAAGAAGCCTTCAACAAACTGACAATTACTGAGCGTGGCTCCAGAGACAGAGCAAAGAAACAGTGGGATAAAAGGAGGAGGTTAAATAATGCAGCAGTATAGACGCTTCTTCAGTCCCTGTGCATGAAGATGTGCAATCATTTGAGGACGTGTTTTTAACATGCCCCTCTTTCACAACCTCGCATGTGAATATGATGCAACTTCTCCTCTAATTCCCAATGTTTTCCTGTAATCTCAGAGCAAAAACACCTAAACAGCATCTAGATAAAGATGATATGAGGTGAAATGTGTACTGTGGAGTGTTCTTAGGACCTAGGAACTGAATCGGATTGCAAAACCTTACTTTTAATATTACTAGCGATCTTAGTTTTTTTTTCTTAGGGATCTCCCACAGATCTAGTTTATTCCCGATTTTTGCTTCTAGTGTTCTTAGTGCTTCAGCTGTGTTGATTATTGTGCTGTGCTTTAGCTGTTGAACAGGTCTCTTGTCCTTTAAAAAAGCATCACATGTTTTTTTGAGACTTGCTCGCGCTTTTAACCCTTTAAAACCTGCTATTTACAATATATGTTGTCTATATGGGATTTTCTGATTATTATTTAATATGTCAGAATATGTCATTTCACGAGTTCGTACTTGTCGGTTATTAAATATAAGCGAAGCTTGTTTGGCGCGCTGCCCAGGGAGAATTCTCAGGGTTAGAAGGGCTGTCGAGCCCTAAGGTGAACAACCCTAAGGGGTTGGGAGAGGAAGGAGGCGAACAGCCAGTTCCTAACCCTGAGTGAGTATAAGGAGGAGCTGGGGAGGAGGTGGGATACTAAGATCGAGATACGTAAGGAATGATATCTGATTATTTATAGATTTATAGATTGGAGAGGCGGAGATCAGTAATGATTACCCACGTGCACTCCTCCCAAAATTGGTTTTATAAACTACATATAGGATTAAGATGGTGCATTAAGGCCAAAAAACACTGAGACCCAGGCATTTTAATCTGATTTTAAAACATAATCATGCATCTGAATTAAAAGTTCCCACTGAGAAATGTGTCTGAATAAGCTGAAACTAGTCGATTTTGAAAATATTGTGTCTTTGCAAGATCAGTAAATGATGAGCCAGAGGTTACATTACAGGCGTGCTCTCCTGATGCAATACTTCACATAAAAATTGTAATTAAAATTGTGATGAAACGTAAAGCTCTCACCTCAGGTCTGACGGGATCCTCGATTCCAACAACACATATTGCGGTCAGCTCATTCAGAATGTTGTTCTCATCCTCCCAGTTGGGCTCTGGGTCCGCAGGAAAATCTCGGTAGGCCACGCAGATGGTTCTGAGCCCATCGCAGGCCATGGGTTCAATTACTTTCTTTACCATCTCATCCCTGTCCCTTGGTCTGAATACACGGGGTTCTCCCGTTTCATTCAGAATGCGCATACACCTGAAGACAACATGCTCATATGAAAAACAAGGACATGCACATTCCCTTCATCACAGCAGTTTCGGAGGAAATTTCTTCATTATATAATTCCGCAAAGAGCACATCTAAATAACACCAGGCACGTGAAGCATCAGAGAGCAGATGAAAGGCCCTCACTTTTTAAGGATGATTTCAGACGCTCCTTTGCTGTACATTCTGAAGCTGCCGTCTGGGAGCTTGATGACAGTGCTCATGGACTTTCTCACAGAGTTAAACGTGTACACCTTGTAGAGTTTCTCCTCTGGGATCTGGTTACGGACGGTCTGGTAGTCTCGCTTCAGGTCCATGACCAGCCCCAGCAGACCACACTCGGTTTTGTTGCCCACTTGTTTAGGAAGACCTCCTTCCTTATCTGGAGGCTGAAACAGAAGAAAGCCAAAGAGGATTCAGATACCTGCTGCATGCTTACAAGCTATATAGTGAACACTGTGCTGTTTTTGAACGACCACAACTGTGCTAACAACCACAACTGACCACCTGTCTCCAGGTAATTCCAATAGTTGCTTAGCATCGAGCGCAATAAATCCTTTTGGTCAGTTTGCTGATGTCATTTACCAATTCATCACAACCATATAAACTTGGCTTGGATGCCTAACAGAAGGAGAACAGGTGATTTTAAAAAAAATCAGCTCTAACCAATTAATCGTTCACCTTCAATACTTGACGATAACTTTTTGGACTCAAACTCTGAAGCATGGCAATCTCACTGGGAGTTCAAAATGTACTTGTAAAATATTTTATATTATAATATTTTAACTAAGGTCAGCTCTTTCAAGCATATTAAATTGCAATTGGCCTCTACCTTCTTGCCTTCATTTAAAACAATGCTCTGAAGATGCTTTGTATTCAACAGAAAACAGTACCCGTGCTGAGCAGGATGGGTCTTCATACTGTAAATTTAACACAGTGTTTTTCCTGCAATCAGTTTGCAATCCCACTCCATGAAGGGGTGTGATCCTAATTGTCTTTCAAAGAATAATTGTCTCCATATACTGAACATACAGTATGAAAGTCTGAAAAAGCTTAAAAGAAACAAAAGGGCCATAAAAATTTCAGATCACAAAACCAATTCAAATCTCATTGTCCTCGGTTTGCTTGAACAAAAGCAAACACTACACAGCGAGTATTACTTCAGGGATTTTGATTTAATTATCTATTTATTTATTGATGAGAAGGAATGTTGAAATGCCCATACAGATATTGATTGTGAAATAACTTTTTTGATGTACTTTTCCAGGGTTTCTCATAGCTAGTTTTGGCTGGACTAGTTTCACTGCTGCACTATGCAAGATGACCCACAATGTGCAAGCAGTGGAATTTCTGTAGGCTGTAACGCAAACATTCAGAAATTGCAGCAAGCAAAGCCAGTGTACAGGTTACACATTTTTATTTTAATGTCTTTCAACTTTGTAGCATCAGACTGTGACTGGCTTATTTATGTATCAATGGCCTACTGGGTAATCGAAAACCAGACAATTTAATTCCCAAAACAGAAAGAGGGTGGAAAAGCGGAATTATAAATAAAATTTTTGCCACGAGAACTTTACTAACTTTGCTAAGTGTACCTCAGGGAAAGAAATTACATAAAAAAAGTACCTCGTGTTTGCTCACCTGGGTCATTCAAGACTGCTCATGCATTTAATGCGGATTTCATAGCATCCCTCAGAGAGGCGCTGGCACACAAAGCTCTCCTGAACAGCTGTCTTCTCCCTGGTCAACACGCACTCCTACGAACCATGGCATATGGCAAAACATGCACTGGCAGCACTACTTCCTTTTTACGGCCCTATTCTGCTCCTGCGCTCCACATGGGCCCTCGATCTATTCTCCTTCTCGCTGCAGGAGCCACGGATGCCCTCTTGTGTCCGCTAGAAGGTCATCCTCATAGCACCTCTTTGATTTCTCAGTGTTACCTACACAGACAGTGACAGCCCCGTCCCGGCTGTGAGCTGAATGCTGTGCCAAAGCTGATTGGCTGAAATGAATGAGTGGCAGTCCGAGGCATCGCAGAGAGACTTTGGCAGAGACCCTGAGCCACATGGTGCGGCTGCAGCCGGACAAACGACTTAGCCCAAAATGAGTCACAACTTATCAAACACGAGACAGGGAGATATTTCACCTTGTCATGTGCACAATGAAAAAACTGCTCCCAAAATAGCAGAGAAGTCTCACAGGGCAGTATTCTTTCCGGCATATTGACTAGGGTTGGGTCCAAGTCCTTACCAATTGAGTCATTTATTAATGTTGTTGTCTTACACGTATGCCGTTTCTTACTTTTATCATTCATGTTGAAAAGAGTCCAAATCAAGTTTGAGTTTAAATTTACCTGAATAATACATTCAGAATTGCACTGGTTTTCAAACTTTGAGCACAAAGTACCCCAACTTAACATATGACTAGTAGCAGATGAGCAGACGTTTTGTCTAAGTGATAGATAATAAAACTAGGGGTCAAAAACTTTCTTTAAGTCAATCCCTAATCAAGCACACCTGAGAAATTAAACCTAAGACTTTAGGATTGCTTGAAAAATGCAGGCAGGAGTGTTTGAATAATTAAAGGCACAGGCTCAGACGGTATCGATCACACAACATAGAGACATTAATAAATGTCCCAAAAATTGAACTTGAACTCGACTTGATAAAGACTTGGACTCAGACACAATGCTGCTTCACATAAAGCAGCATCACAGAAAGGTGTCTTTGATCAGGAATGGAATTAAATTCCGTATGACAGTAAAGTCTCCCATTCCTAATATACATTATAGAGGAGGATGTGGCTTTGCCAAGTCAGTCTTGACTTACAGTAAAGACATTCCGGTTTGGTTCTGGCTGGGAGTAGGGACCACAAATGACATCGTTGAACATGCCGTACCACAGTACTGAATGATGTCCATATTCACGCACCATGATACCTTTATTCTACAGGTAACAGGCATTTGAACATTGATCATATGGTTCTATTCATAGAGCCGTTCATCATCTGGATGACAGAAACCAGAATACCTGTGTGGAGTCACTGAAAGCACCCGTTTCTAGATTTCCAAGCAGAAGCCAATTGAAAACACATCAAGCATGAATGAAACACATGCAACAATGTGTTAATTGCTATCTGATACTGTGGGCTCAAACAGACCTTTGAAAAAGCTTTGAAAAAAGGCTAACTGCATCTGTCTTTGGAGTAACTAAGAATCCAAAGCCTACAGCCGATGACCTACCGAACAGTCCTCAAACACACACACGGACATGTAACCGCCAATCAAGAATTGATGGGAGCCCGGGAACAAGACATTAGTGTCAGACCTGACCTCTCCAATCAGGACCAGAAGGTCTGATGGAACAGGTGGTAGAAGCAACCTGAGATTAGAGCGACAGGAAGTCTCTGCAGAGCTCAGAGTACCGGCTGAAATATCAGTGTACATGCCAGCAGCATCACCTGTACTGTGTGTCCTACTCCGATTTCAGGATTACACCAACTCTTTCATGGCTGAGCACCAGCTGCTTAGACTACTGAGACATGCTTCAAAACTGCTCCAATTATGAATCCTACATCTATATCAAAAGAGCTAAAAGTTTCATTTAATTGTGCAAATTTGCCGTTGTACCTGAGAGCACAATATTCCCTTAAATGTAAATTTACAAGGACTTCCTGCTGGACAATCCAGCAGCAATGTAAGATCATCAGTGTAAGGTATGTTGTGCTAGCCTGATCTCACAGCAATTCATGCATATTTTACGAGGTGGCTAATTCGTTCAAATTCGAATGACCACACTCGTATGAATTCATATTATTTTTGCTAAATCATAGATATTTTATGAGTTGCCGAGTCGTATGAATTTGTATTAATTACTTATGCCTAACCCTGTCCCTAAACCTACCCATCACTGGGGTTTAGACAAATCTTACAAAATCATATGAGGGAGGTTGTTCAAATTAGCAAGAATCAGCCACCTCATAAAATATATCCGAATTGGTCGTGAGACTGTGTTGGTTCAGCATGGAAAAGCACCCCTTACCAGAAAGTTCAAGTATATTTTAACTATACTTAATGTAGTAGTATACAAGTATCAGTGTACAAGTAGTATACTTGTAAGTGTACTATTTTAATACTCCTTCGGATAAAAATTGGTCCACTTTCTAGCATATGAAAATGTACTTTTAAGTGCAACTTTAGCCTCATTCAGACTGTCAGCTCAAATCCGATTTTAAAAAATCTAATCTAAATTCGATCTGACGAATCAGACTGAAACAGATTTCCAGAAATGCGATTTAAATAGGATTCCAAAACACATGGGAATGTAGCTCGAAACAGATTTAAACAAATCCGATTTCATGTAGTTCATTGCCTTTCAGACTATCTAAATAAGATCAGATTTCAATTTGGGTTTGCACAAAAATCAGATTTGGGTTGACAGTCTGAATTGGACTTTTGAGTCCAACTACATAATTTGTTTAGCTTTTACTGCAACTATACTAAAAGTTAACTTATATGTATATTGATAGTGTAAAATAATATGCTAAAACATGTGCTCTTATCATTCTGTGGACAAAATCCTGTAAACTTCGCCCGACAGTAGCGGTCCGCAGCTGTATGTCATCTAGCCTTACCTTTAAATTGGACAGGACTTACACTTAATATGGTGCGTTCCGCTTCTGAAATAAAATGCTTTCTGATGTTGATACATTTTTATTTGATGCTTTAATTAAATATGAAAAGATGATTGGTTTATGTGTCTGAATTAAGACAACAAAATGATCTGTCACAACACATTAATAAAATACAAAAATGTATTTACTGTTTAAATTTCTTTAAAAATGTGAAAGCTGAGAGACTTAAGATTGTGTTGCCTACCTGAACATTTTAAGATTCATCTGGATCAAAATGTGGAAGTTTCTTAGGAAACATATTGTGCTGCAATTATTGCACAATGCAGTCAAATATCAGGGAGGTCCAACAAATATTAGTGTGCAACTTTTTCGCTAGGGAGTGCATTAACATTAAACTCTATTGTTGCCGAGGAGTAATTAGATAATACCAGTGTTTGCCAAACAGCATGAAGGTTTCTATGTCTTACCAGTATTTTAGTAGTGTAGGCGCTGTTGAGGGATATAGCGTTGACCAGCATTTCCAAAGTTTTTGGTGTGATGGAGCTGGGGTCTGGTATCTCCTTGTAATAGACATCACCCACATAGCACTGCACTGCTGTCATTCGGTTGGTGGTCAGTGTGCCAGTCTTGTCTGAGCAAATAGCCGTGGCATTGCCCATGGTCTCACAAGCATCCAGATGGCGCACCAAATTGTTATCCTTCATCATTTTCTATCAGCACAAACAAAAAAAAAAAAAAAAAGAAATCATTAATTTAAATTTGATGTAACCACACAAATTGTACAGATAACTAGCTAATATAACATCTGGATATGTCTTAAAACTGCACTGTACACAGCCTATATGAGAACTCATCTACATAAATAATCTTCTAACCTTTTAACACAAACGTCTCTAGGTTATGTATGTAACCCTAGTTCCCTGAGGGAACGAGACGCTGCATCGAAACGCAATGGGAACACCTCCAGCGTGACCGCTCTGAATCGTGTGTAAAACCAGCCAATCGTGAGATAGGACGTCATCGGCGAGTGACGTCACCGGCCAGGAAGTATAAAGCACATGGAAAGCCGGCCGGCAAACTAG
>JAUCMU010000013.1:337367-351336 GCA_032275025.1 Enteromius treurensis | reverse complement strand
TCTGCACCTGCATCACCGTGTGGCATGGCAGCTGCACTGCTGTTGAGAGGAAAGCTCTGCAGAAAGTGGTCAAGGCTGGCCAGAGGATTCTGGGGAGTAGTCTCCCCACTATTACTGACCTCTACACTGCACGATGCAGGAGCAGAGCCTTAAACGTCATGAAGGACTCCACACACCCTGCACATGGACTTTTTCAACCCCTCCCCTCAGGCAGGAGGCTAAGGAGCATCCAGAGCAAGACCACCAGGCTCAGGAACAGCTTCTTCCCTGAAGCTTTCAGACTGTTAAACTCTAGCCATGCTCTGTAGAGCCCCCACCCCTCATCTCACTCACACACACCTGCACTGATAACACTTTTCTGACTAGTGCAATACAACGAATACCTCCCTCTGGACCGATCTTACTTGCACATATTTATTTATTTATTTATTTATTATACACATGCATATGCCCATTTAGATAAATTTTTTTTAGATTTTAGATTTAATTTTAGATTTACTTAGTCCGGGTCCTGAGTACTAATTTCGTACCACAAACGGGTAAATGTGAACTGGTGTGACAATAAAAATCCTTGAATCCTTGAATCTGCTCATGCATAGGAGGAAATTGAAATCCTCAATACAGTGGGGACATGGTATAAACTTTTTTACCATGAATACCCCCTGAGATCCTCAGAGGGTAACTCTCAGGGGTTCCCAGCCCTCTAGCGGTTCTCAAGGATACATCACCTCGAGCGCCCGGCGTCAGATGCTCCCCAACATCTGACTGCCGAGGGAATCGAAGGATTCACAGTGTCTACTAATAAGGATTACTGTAGAAAGATACCAAGCCGACCGAACAGGTCCTACTCCGGTTTTTCAGCTCTGTTTGAGGTGAACACGAGGAAGAAACCGGTTCAACACGGAGGCTATAAAACCTAGCGAACGTGTTGGGGGTCGCCCAACCCGCAGCCCTACACATGTCTGATAGTTGAGTGAGCGGGTCAACATAGTATCTTAGTGCTCAGACGGGACACAGCAACAGCAAGGTTGGGTCTGCGTCCTCCGGGGGCAGCGCTTGGAGGTTCACTACCTGATCTCGGAAGGGAGTGGTAGGAACCTTGGGCACATAGCCGGGCCGTGGCCTCAGGGTTACCTGGGAATCCTCGGGCTCAAACTCAAACTCAAACTACCCTCTTGATGGAGGCCAGTGTGAGCAGAAGCAGAGTTTTCATGGAAAGAAACTTCAGATTGACTGCTGGTAGAGACTCAAAGGGACCCTCTCTCAATGCTCTCAGCACAAGAGAGAGATCCCAAGAGGGCACAGTAGGAGGCCTAGGAGGATTTAACCTTCTGGCCCCCCTAAGGAACCTGGTGACCAGGTAATGGCAGCCACATAGACTTTAAGGGTGAAGGGAGACAACCTTCACTCCAACCTCTGCTGTAAAAACAAAAAGCACGACTCTGATTGGACATCTCCGGGGGTCTTCTCCTTGAGAAGAACACCACTCAATGAACAGGTTCCATTTCAACACGTAGAGAAATAGTGTCAACTACCCTTTGGGCTTTGGGATACCAGCAAGATTTGCTCCTCGTCCTCCCTGACCTTGCACAGGAGCTGTGCAAGAAGGCTCACTGGGGGAAACGCATACTTGCGCAGTCCCTGCGACCAGCTGTGTGCCAGGGCGTCTCTGCCTAAGGTTCCCTCGGCCAGAGCATAAAACAACTGGCAATGAGAGGTTTCTGGAGAGGCAAACAGGTCTACCTGTGCGACACCAAACTGCTCCCATATCAGCTGAACCGACAGGGGATGGAGTCTCCATTCTCCAGGGAGCACTTGGGCTCGAGACAGCTCGTCGGCAGTCTGGTTATAAACACCTGGAATGTGAATGGCACGTAGAGACCTCAGATGCTTCTGACTCCATAGGAGGAAGTGGGGGGCGAGCTGCGACATGCGACAGGAGCGTAGACCACATTGATGGTTGATGTACGCAATGGTCGATGTGTTGTCCATATGGACCAGAAAGTGAGAGCCCTGTAGGTGCTCTTTGAGGCGACCCAGAGCTAGACAAACTGCTAACAGCTCTAGGCAATTAATGTGCCAATGCAGATGAGGTCCCGTCCAGACTCCTAACACTGCATGCCCATTGTACATGGCGCCACACCCCGTCGAGGAGGCATCTGTGAATACAACAGCATACCTGGTGACCTGTTCTAAGGGTACCCCCATCCAAAGAAATATCAGGTCTGACCATGGGGACAGGGCTCGGCGACAGGCTGGAGTTACTTGAACTCCCACCTCAGGACTTGGTCATGTAGCCAGTGCTGAAGTGGTCTCATATGGAGCAGCCCTAACGGGACTACCACTGTAGCTGCAGCCATATGCCCCAGGAGTCTCTGAAATTGTTTCAGTGGAACCACTTTCATATCTTTGAACGTATTCAAGCAGTTCAGCAGAGACTGAGCGCGTTCTTCTGTGAAACGCGCTGTTTGAGCGACCGAGTCCAACTCGGATGTGCTAGTATCAGCCGGTCGTTGAGGTAGTTGAGGATACGAACCCCTTTCTCCTTGAGAGCAGTCAGGGCTGCCTCGACCACTTTGGTGAACACACCGGACGACAGGGAAAGCCCGAAGGGCAGGACTTGGTACTGGTATGCTTGGCCTTCGAACGCAAACCTCAGGAATGGCCTGTGGTGCGGAAGGATCGACACATCGAAGGACGCTTCGAAGGAAGCGTGTGAAGAGCTTGATGCAAAACTCGCAGATCCAAGATCGGTCGTAACCCGCCACCTTTCTTGGGCACTATGAAGTACAGGCTGTAAAACCCTGTCCTCATATCAGCTGGAGGGACCGGCTCTATTGCTCTCTTCATCAAAAGAGTAGCAATCTCTGCACGCAGGACAGGAGCATTGTCTGCATTCACATTGGTGAAGCGAATCCCACTGAACCTGGGAGGTCGCCGGGCGAACTGAATCACATAGCCGAGCCGGATAGTCCGAATGAGCCATCGAGACGGTCTGAGCCCTATCCAGGCATCTAAGAACCGAGCAAGAGGCACCATCGAGACCACTGGGGTGCTGGTGGTGGGGCAGCTGGGGGGGACGCAGGGACCCCGTCCGTCTCTGTGTCGGTTCGGAGCAGGGTCTGCATGTGTTTGTGAGTGCATGTTACCTATGTCTTTGGCAGAAATGAGGCTGGAAGTCCGTTGGTTCGTCCTCCCGGTCGTCTAACTGCTGCCTGAAACAAGAGGAGAGTGAGTGTGTAACAAAAGCTCTTTCACAGGCCTGTCCACAGCACCTCGTCCCCTTAGGGGACCCAGAATTGGAAGAAATTGCTCTTTTGTCGATTTTGGGTACCACTGGCCCTGGAGCCAGTGGCTGTTTGCAAGCAAACGGAGAGTTCTCCTCCCGGCCCTCCTCCAGGGAGGGAGTAGTGTTACCATCTCCTGGAGAGCCGCTTCAACCTGGGGGACCCCCGTGTAGCCCCTAGCTGCGCCTCCATCAAGGGTGGTGAAGGAGGACGAGCCGCTTGACCGCTTCCTGGCAGTGAATGGTGCCTTCCACGTTTGAGTCAGCTCGTCATGCACTTCCGGGAAGAATGGCACCAGAGTGGGTCCCTGTGCACCAGCACGGGCCACACCTAAGTACCAGCCATCCAGCCGGGAGGGCTCAGGACGTTGTGGAGGGTTCCACTCAATCCAGATCCCCCTTGCGGCCCGGGCAAGCATAGCAATCAGTTCCGGATCAGTATCTGGTATGGTTGAGTGCCATGGGACACCGCTTCAGTACCAGATGCCTCATCTCCAGAACGCTACTCTCCTCCCGATGCAGTAACCGACATCTGATCATCAGGGGGAGCTCCAAAAGTAACATCTGGCACCGTTTCCGGATGACCAGGCTGTTCAAATGAAAACTCCTGCAGTGTCTGAGCGCCAGGAGGCGCTCCCCGAGGAGAGTTTCTCACTGTAAGGCCGGCCCTCTCCCCCCGGAGCCGGAAGCTCTGCAGATGCTGCCAGCGCGAGCTCTGGAACGCGGAAGAGGAATAGGGACTTCGCCACCGCTCATGTATGTCAGCCTTGTCTGCAACTCAGAGATAGTCATCTTCCCACAACAGGAACATGAGCTATCCACGAACGCCACTCGAGCATGTTCAATGCCCAGGCAAGTCAAACAGCGTTCGTGACTGTCCCTTGGCGCCAGGTAATGGCCACAACCAACAACGCACGGATGGTAGGACATTCCTCGTTAAAGGAAGAGTGTTTTTAAAAAATGAACAACCCGTAAGCCAGCTCATTTAGGCTTTGCTCTTTTTGTGAAAGGCTGAAGCACGCAGGGAAGATGGCCGCTCGGTAAACAAATGCAGATAGTGCAACACAAACGCACTGACACTGGACTGGAACCACCGTCGCTGCTATGCCGTGACGCCAGCCCTTCTCCATCACTTGGTGAGTAGATTGGCTCAGGAACGTTCGCATGAACTGCTCGGCTCCGAAGCGAAAAGTTAATGATCGCTTCTAACGCTGACCTACTTATACTCGCGTTGTGATTTGGATCAGCTGGCTACTAATCAGCGTATGCCAATTTCATTGGCGTGTATACATACACGCAGAGTGGATTGGACATCTCCAAGCGAGATTCCTATTCGTCGGTCACCGACGTGATGTCGAAGTGACCAATTGAAAGGGAACTATCATTTGTGACCCTGGAGCACAAAAATAGTCATAAAGATATGCAAAATTAAGTTTTGATATATTTAAGTTGGGAAGTTTACAAAATGTATTTATGGACCATTATCTTAGTTTAATATCCTAATGATTTTAGGCATAATCGAAAAATCTATCATTTTTACAAATACAATGTTTTGTTGGCTGTTGCTACAAATATACAGTACATGTGCTAATTATGACTGGTTAAGTGCTTCAGAGTTACATTTGTAGTGAATATATTGTTATTTATTGTGGTAGTGTATGTTTCACTAAACAGCAGCATGTCAAACAAAACTAACTGGGGTTGATCACTTTATATATCATCCAGACTCTTTGCTCAGTACTTGGCCAGAATAAGATACCAAGAGCACCAGATTGTGTGCCCAGAGGGTATGTTTAGAAAAATTGGCATCCATTAAAAAACCACCCTGACATCAGTTGGTTAGAGGTCATTGTAAAAGTGGCTCAGTTCGTGAAGCTAGACCTGAAAAAGCTTGTGCAATATTTGAGTGCAAACAACTGGTTTGGTATTGTATGTGTCTAATACAATATAACACAATATAAAATGTGTCAACATACATTTTGGGGCAACTGTGAACTTATACAGTACTGTTAGTGTTACATCAAACGTCTGCAGCAAACAAGCACACTGCAAGTAAGCAGATGGTTTATATGAACTCAACATTAAAGTGACATATTCGTTTTTCAAATTCTGACTTTGATTTGTTTCGTGGAATATAAAATATGTTTTTCTACATTTTTTGACCCCACTGAAGGTCAGTGACAGAACAAATAGAGCCATATGGAGCCCCTAAAGGGACATGGTGATAAAACAAATTTAGGGTTGGAGGAAAAAATATTTTTAAAACTTTTGCATTCTCTCACAAAACCAGTTGAGCTTGGACAAACACTTCCTGGTTACACTGTTGACCCTTCCCTACACCTTAACCCACCCTTAAACCTACCCATACCACCAAACCTTTCACTAACCTTACCCATATCCCACCTCATAGCAATATTACTATTAATGAGGCAGAATAGGCCAGAATATGAATGCACATTATGCTTTGGTGAGGAAGATCAAATTTATATATATATATATATATATATATATATATATATATATTGGGGATCCTTTGCCATTCCTCCTTGCAGATCCTCTCCAGTTCAGTCAGGTTGGATGATAAATATTGATGGACAGCCATTTTAGGTCTCTCCAGAGATGCTCAATTGGGTTTAAGTCAGGGCTCTGGCTGGGCCTTCAAGAACAGTCTCAGAGTTGTTGTGAAGCCACTCTTTCCTTATTTTAGCTGTGTGCTTAGGGTTATTGTTTTGTTGCAAGGTAAACCTGGTAGAAAAACACCCCCACAGCATGATTGTACTATTGTATTCTATAGCATATTTGTTTTGGGTTTTTTGTCATTAAGCTGTGTTTCATAAACCACAGCCACTGTATGAACTGCTGCAAGCTGTAATGTAAAAAGGAAGTGTTTGTCTGAACTCAACTAGGTTTGTGAGGGAAAGCAATTATTTTTTTCAACCTCCCCGAACCTCCCCGAACACTGTGTCCTGTTAGGGGCTCCATACAGGTTTATATAGACCTGCTAATTTTTATTAGAAATCATTTGTAAAATAGAAGAAGTCAATGACAGAGGAATCAACAGCTCTCTTCAAAGGGAAGTCAGACACATGAAGGGGAAGAGACAGATACTCACACTCGCTGCCCTCTCCAGGCGGCTTATAAAAGGACAGTACCAGAGAGATCACCGCTGCGATCTCCAGGATGATGAGGGTCACATCTTGTAATGCTTCCCACACTAACTGTAAAAAAGTTTTTGGCTTCTTTGGAGGTATAAGATTTTGCCCGAAGACTTCTTTTCTTTTATCTAGATCTGTGGCAACTCCATCCAAACCTATGGGGAAACAGCAAAGACAGATATCACAAAAAGTCAGCAGAAAACATGGCACATATAGCCGTATGATATCGCCGTGGCTCTCAGTGTGAACAAGGTCAAAAGGTCACTTGTAACCATGGCAATTGGCCATTTGACCTGTTGGCTCAGTTACATTTGGGCTGGTCAACACTGTACAACACAAAAATACACAAAAACACTCGTTTGAGTGTGATGAAATCAAATCTTCACAGCCAGCTCACTAAATATATTAGGAATAATGGACTCTGGGCTGTTGAATTCCTAGAAAATAATGCACACCTGAAGTGATGATGCGGTGGTTATACAGTTACATCCGGTGTACACTATCTTCTAAGAATTCAACAGCCTGGAGTCAATTATTCTAGCTAGACTACACCTGTCACACCTCAAGACACCGATCAGATGATATATTTCCAGGTATTTGTCCAGTTTCTCTATTTAAATCGCTATTGTGAGAAAGAATTATTTCTTCTGCATCTCATCCAACGCCTCCATCGTTAATTCCAAAACATAATTTTAGACCTAGTAATGGAGGATTTAGCCAATGACCGCAGACTAACGCAGTAATGCAGAGAGAGAGAGAGATACCTCTGTGTTCAGCAACAATGTCTCTACCAATAGTGAATCTTTAAATTCATTTTCTAAAAAAAGACAGTATATGTGATTACCGTACATTTTGTGGCAAAAACATAGAAATGATCCACCTTTTTTATCCTTTAGTTTATTATATGTATTTGTTTGCTCAGTGCATTGTGACTTTTGTTCTTATATATATACATATATATATATATATATATATATTTATTTTTATATATTTTTTTTATTACTATCAAATAAAGGGGACCAAGCGTGAAGGCTCCTGCTCCAGCCGATCAGCTGTTATTGAGACTCAATCTCCACGAAGCATCAGTTCAGTATTGTAACATCTTTCTCCGCTGCGGCAGAAAAAGGCTTTACATCCCGTGCCCACGAATGGAAAATGAGCAATGCATCTCTCTGTGTCACCCACAGTCTCCAATTACCCTGCTGACTCACAGCACAGGCCCATCTACACGCTTACATAAAGCCCTTCTGCTTTCACACTCACACTAGTGAGCTGCCTTGACAACTAGTCAAGTGAGTTACAGCAAGTCCTGTATAATTAGAATGCTTTTAGTTCTCCAAACTCTGACAAGATGCAGCTCTTAAAGCACTACACGTAATGCACCACTTTTAAAACACACATCTTCAACAATCGCAGTCACTGCGAATCACTGCCCAGACACACATATCTCCACACATCCGAGAGCTCGGTCTGCACCCCTGAAGTCTTTTACTAGTATTAAAGCAGGAGACAAAGATTTTGGCCATGGGCGTAAATCCCGGGGAGGGACGTTTATTCATTAAAATCATAATGAATAAAAATGGCACTGTCTATTGTAAAAAATAAATGTACGTATACCTAAAAAAGTATTGTGTAAGTGGAAATACAAACGCAAAAAATTCATTTCAAAATAGTTGAGCTCCTCCTCCCCTTCCTCACAGTGGTTTGGCCCGCTGCCTACTATACCAGTTCATCTCACCTATACTACACCTGCAAGTCAGGTATGTGACTTCATCTCTGTACATTAACTAGTTGTTGTAGTTAACTCCAGTTAGTAGGGAATTTTATTCACTTTAAATAAAGTGATTCTCTTTAATGTAGTTAATGCTGATTCGTTAATAAATTAGTTGTGGAAAAAATGCTGATTACAGATGTCATTTTCCATGAATCTGCTATGTTAGCGATTAAAACGTTAACGTTACTTATCTAGTTAGCTTCTTTGCAATAGCTTGTTGCATAGTGCACTGCAAATAACACGTCAAAGCCGTTTCCCATGCATTGTTTTATTTGTGGCATAATGTTAACATTAACGGCAGACATCCCAAGTCTCCCGGAAGTTCCAGGAGTCTTCCGTATATAGATAGTGGCTCTCTGATGCCCGCAAGTTGTATAAAATATCCCAGAAACTAGAACAAGCGCAAGCACGCTTGACATTAATGTCTGCATTGTGCATCTTAAAATGCGCGCTTAAGACGGAGTGAAGAAGAGAGAGTGAGAGAGACCTTGCGTATGTGAACTGTGTGTGTGTGTCTGTGCCTGTTCATAGCGCGTGCTAAACAGAGAGCATCCTTATTGGTTTATCAAGCAAAATTAGCCAATCAGTTTTGAGTGTGGGCGGGCTTTTATTTTTTTTTCGGGACCGAAGTTATCAGTTCAGCGCAGCCTACGAGATCGTCGTGGCAGAAAGAGAGTGACTTGACTGTAAACAACACAACAAACATTGCAATTTTTTGAGGGAAAAAATCTGCCTTTTTATTAAACCAGAGAAAAACGTATAACTTGAAATAACCATGATGCAGTCTCCATGCTACAATAATGATAGAAGCAAGGTTTTCCACAGGTTTTTAGCACAATATGACAGAAATATTTGTGTCCCCTTCCAAAAATTACTCGCAAGAAATTTTATGTTATGTGTGTCCCCCCCTACCGTTAAATGACATTTACGCCCATGACGACGACGAACACAGTACCAGCGAGAAAAATTCAGTTGAATCAAAACAGTTGAAAAAGTTTATGACCCGCAGAGATGTGAAAAAGCTGTCTAAACCGTATGAGCATTAAATATATCAAGTAATAACAATTGATACTTTTTTGGGCTGCTCTGTATATCTCAACTGTAAATCATCTACAATATAAAATAATAAAAGAGTCTGCTTAACGATTAAATGTTAATGTAAGAGTTTTGTACGCAAAGTCAGCTTTCGTGGGAGTTCTATTCTTGTAAACACACTAATTTTTTTTTTCTTGCATATACACACGACTAAATGGAAAACACTTTAACCATGGTCTAAGTTTTAATGAAAGAGTTTTATATGCAAAAAACAGCTTTCGTCTGAGTTCTATTCTTGTAAAAACACGCAATTTTTTTTTTCTTGCACATGCACACGTCTGACCAGAAAACACTTAAACTGTGGTTTTAAGTTTTAATGAAAGAGTTTTGTTCGCAAAATCAGCTTTCGTCTGAGTTCTATTCTTGTAAACACACTCAATTGTTTATTTTCTTGCATATACACACGACTGAACGGAAAAAACACTTAAACTATGGTCTAAGTTTTAATGAAAGAGTTTTGTACGCAAAGACAGCTTTCGTCTGAGTTCTATTCTTGTAAACACACTTGAATAATTTTTTGCACATACACACGTCTGACCAGAAAACACTTAAACTAACTATGCCAGAAAACATCGTCTCTGAACTCAGAATATCAAACGCCTTTAACTAATTTGAGTACATTATTTCATTTGGAGACCAAAGTTACAAAAGATGTGCTATTTTCTTAGTGCATGTAGCTACACTTATGTCTTAACCCTCCTGTTACCCTAAAATCTGCTAACGTCTCAGTTTATGAATATAGCGGAGCGCCAGCAGGGGATGCAAAAGTGTGGCTCCGAGACGCAGCGTCTCGTTTCTTCAAGGAACAGGGTTATATTCATAACCTGAGATGTTCCTTTTCAGGAACTCGAGCTGCATCGACGGGACGCTTTGGGAACGAGATGCCCGCGCCTCCAGACTTTTTAATTCCCTGTCTAGTGTGTGGTTGTGCACAGCTAGGTCGAGAGAACAGCAGAACTCGTTGCACGTAAGTCGACTCCATAAAATCTGCCGAATGTGAGGGGGGGTCGACCACCCAGCAGCATCGCAGATGTCGGCCATAGAGACCCCAGAAAGTAGGGCCTTCGAGGTCGCCACACCATGGGTTGAGTGAGCTCTGACTCCTAGCCTAGGCGGGAGACCAGAGGACTCATAAGATAGGTTGATGGCATCCACAATCCAGCGGCTTAAAGTCTGTTTCGTTGCTGGAAGCCCCTTCTTGGGAGGACCAAAGCATACCAGCAACTGATCTGATTTTCTCCACAGGGCAGCTCTGTGGAGGTACAGCACTGGACACATACATACACATACTTTCCTGACCAGGCTTCCTGAAGGGAGGTGGGTTAAAGGCCTGCAGTATGACTGGCTGAGGTGTAACCGTAGGCACCTTCGGACTGTAGCCCGCTCGCGGGTACAGGAAGGCTTTGGCCATGCCTGGCGCAAAGTCAAGGTGTGTAGATGCCACAGAAAGGGCCTGAAGGTCGCCTACTCTCCTCAAAGAACACAACGCCAAAAGAAGTGTGGCTTTTATCGTTAATAGACTATCAGAAATTTCCTCTATGGGTTCAAATGGTGGCCCACAGAGGGCTTCTAACACCACAGCCAGGTCCCAGGTAGGTACCCGGGAGCGTACTGGTGGCCTTAACCGTAGCGCACCGCGGAGGAAGCGTATGACCAGGGGATCTTTAGAGGAGTGGTAGGCCAATATCGCCGTCACGTAAACCTTCAAGGTGGAGTGGGTGACCCCAGTAGAGAAACGAGCCTGCAGGAACTCCAGCACGGAGCAGACGGTGAGCGAGCTGAACTCCGAATCCTAGCCCCACTAGGGTTCGAGCCGTTAGGGTTCGGAGTTCGCCGTTTTCCCGGCTCGCTCCCCAGACAGCACGACAAACCAGCTTAATAATTTACATTAAGGAAAGCGTGAACTCTTGAAATCTTTACAACAGTGGTGAGATGTGGGTAAAGTAAAGATAAGACAGTTTGCTCAGCAGTATACTCTCAATGTCACAAAGGAGTTGACTCGTTCGTTAGAAAGCTTAGAAAAAGAAATAGTGGAGCTTCAACATGCTGGTGAAGTACATTTTTTAAAAACTTGTGATAAGAAGAAGGCCCAGTTATCGGATCTGCTAGGTTACAAGGCACCGGGGGCTCTGGTCCATTCACGTTTTCAAAATGTGGATCAGATGGATGTACCATCAAAATTGTTTTTAATCTTGAAAAAAAAAAATGGGCAGAGACGCTCTATTCATGTGCTTCGTTCTGAGAATGGTATTTTATTATTGGATTCTGCTGATATCCATCAAAGAGCAGTTTCTTTTTACCTTAATCTGTATGGAAGTTAGCTCAAGCTAGGAAAGCTTGGAGGAAAAAATACGTTCCTAGACGGGTTGCCTGAAGTGTCGGAGGATGCAAATAGCATCCTGGAAAAACCGTTGACTCTGGGTGAAATGTATGAGGCCCTGCAAAGTATGGAGTCTAGGAGAGCACCAAGAATAGATGGTCTCCCAACTGAATTCTACAAGGCTTTCTGGATGGAGTTGGGTGATGATCTGCTGGAGGTGTTGGGTGGCAGCTTGTCGGAGGGCAGGCTGCCATTGAGATGCTGAAGAGCGGCAATCACCCTATTGCCTAAAAAAGGGGACCTTACAGAAATAAAGAATCGGCGACCCGTCTCACTCCTCTGCAATGAGTATAAAATTCTTTCAAAAATGATAGCAAATAGATTGATGTCACGCTCAGAGAACACAGACAAGAGGAATATAGTCAACAGGTGAGTTTATTTGTGCACAAACACAGATTTTCCACAGCGGATAAATGGTGCAGTGATATTACAGTTTAACTCAAAGAGAATCTCCGCTGGTAGGTATTCAGGTGAGTATTTCACAGGCATAGAGCAGCGAGGCAGAATCACAAGGGTAAGTAAACAGGTAAGTAACAGGATGTATCAGCCACTGAAATCCCAGGAGAAAGTCACACAGCGATCAAGACAGGAGAGTGAATGGTTCAGGTAGGTTTGAGCGTCTAACCTTGAGCTCAGCCATCGCATGTCTGGCTCAGCGATCTTTTATGGAAAGCAGCTGGTACGGAACAGGTGTCAATAGTCAGGTGATTAGGAGCGGGTAACGAGTGACTGTGTGCTTTCCGTAGGTGCTGATCCTGGGTCAGGTGAATGTGGCGATGTGACGAGTGGCTGTGTGTTTTCCGTAGATGCTGATCCTGGGACAGGTGACGACGTGACAATTGTCTGGTGTTTTAAATCAGGTAATCCATCCGGACCAGACCTACTATGTCCCTGGTAGATCCATTGTAGACAACATTTCTTTTATTCGTGACGTTTTATGTTTCCAAGTTGTTAAATATAGATTGTGGCCTAGTATCGTTGGATCAGGAGAAAGCTGTTGATCGAGTCGAGCACATTTTATCAGCTTTCGGTTTTAGTGATAAATTTATTAATATGATTAGAGTACTTTACTGTGACATTGAGAGTATGCTTAAAATAAATGGTGGTCTATGTGCTCCATTCAAGGTCTATAGGGGTATAAGGCAAGGTTGCCCATTATCTGGGATGCTGTATTCATTGGCGATTGAGCCATTATTGGTACAAATAAGAAGTAAATTGTGTGGTTTGTTTTTACCTGCTGGTACAAAGAAGTGCTGTGCCTCAGCATACGCAGATGATGTTGTTGTTTTAATTAACGGACAGAGTGATGTACAGACTTTACTTAAATTAATTTATGATTTTAAAAGTTTTTCCTCTGCTAAGATCAATTGGAGTAAAAGTGAAGCTGTATTGCTGGGTCAGTGGACTGCAGGAGTGCCTCGGCTCCCTGATGGGTTGATCTGGAGCAGAGGGGGTATCAAATATCTGGGAATACAATTGGGAGATGATGACGAGATGCAGAAGAACTGGGATGGTGTTCCGGAAAAAGTTAAAAGTCGACTTGAGAAATGGACATGGTTATTGCCCAATATGTCGTATAGAGGACGAGTCCTTGTTCTGAACAATTTAGTGACCTCCTTACTCTGGCATAAGATGGCCTGCGTCAATCCTCCTCCCCCCCTTTTGGCTGAGATTCAAGCAGCACTGGTGAACTTTTTCTGGATTCCACAGAGTGTTCTCTTCCTCCCTAAGGATGAAGGAGGCCAGGGTTTGATTCATCTACAGAGCAGATGTGCAGCTTTCTGTTTAAAATTTATACAGAGACTCCTTGATGGCTCCACTACTTTCAGCTGGCGAGCCGTATGTTGTACTCTACTGCGTTCGGTTGGTGGTTTTGGATTGGACAAACCCAGAGGGCAGACAGGCAGAAGATCCAGGTCAGAAGTTGTGATACAACCTTGAGCTCAGCCATTGAGTGAATGGCTGAGCGATCTTTTAAAGGGAGCAGATGATTGTGCACAGGTGCTAGTAGTCTGGTGATTGAGATCGGATGACAGGTGCTGGTGATTGCGTGCGTTCTGTAGAGACTGATCCGGGGACAGGTGAGTGTGACAGAATGCTCCAGCTGTAATGAGTCGCTGGAGTCGTGAGGATCCATTTGCAGCTTTTTAATGATCAAAGTCAAAACAGGCAGAAGGTCGTAAACACAAGCAGACAGTACAGTAGAGACAAGGCAAAAATCGTAGTTAGTAGAGCAGGCAGAGAGTCCAGGGGCAGGCAGAGAGAATCAGTATCCAGAA
>JAUCMU010000013.1:319704-331363 GCA_032275025.1 Enteromius treurensis | reverse complement strand
GACGCTGTCTGTGATCCAGTTTTACTGAATTCACCCGAGCTCCACGAGACCTTTGAGGCTCCATGGCCTGAACCTCCGGAACCAGTGTATGGCACAGAGACTCCATCGGGTCCACCAGAGGCCGCACTACCTCTGGAGATGTCGGTTTTGTTCCGTAGAATCCCCAGAGGCCTCAATGGTGGCTGCACAGCCCACAGCCCACTTCCTGTCTCGTCTCAAAGGGCGTATTCAATCCCTGCATGGTCACGAAGGGCGCATTCATTCTCTGCCTGGTCTCAAAGGGCGTATTCACCTTCTAGGCGGTCTAGAAGAGTGTCACCTCTGACTGTTGGTTACAAATGGGTGCGTTCACAGTCAGTAGGGACCTCGAAGGCATTAGCGCTGTCTAGTTGGTCAAAAAGGGTGCAGTCACAGCGCAAAGTCAGTCTGGTGGCCATCCGCTCCGATCTGGAAGATGGCCTTGCTGTCTGTTTAGCCCAGGTGGGCATTCCTGCCACCTGATCCGCACTGGAAGGTGTCTCTGCCGCCCGTTCCGCCCAAGTGGGCTTCTCCACTGCCTGCTCCACCCAGAGAGATTTCTCCGCCGCCTGCTTCACCCCGGTGGTAGTCTCCGCCTTCTGCTCCTCCCAGGAGGACGTCTCCGCTGCACGCTCCGCCCCGATGGGCTTCACCGTCATCTGCACCACCCTGGAGGGCACTAAAACTGTCTGGTCGGCCCTGGTGGGCATCATCTCAAGGGATTCCGCCCAGGTGGGCGTTTCCGCCGCCTGCTCCTCCCTGGTGGTCGTCCCCATCGGCTCCCACCTCAGGAGCGTCTGGAAGCCGCTCCTTAAGGGAGGGGCTATGTCACGCCCAGCTGGAGCTGCCAGCCTTAGACTACTATTGGCACTCCAGCTCTCATGAACTCTATGTGTTTCATGTCTGTTCCTTCTGGACTCCATTTCCCAGTATGCGTCTCTCCTTCACAGCTGCTGCTTGTTAGGTTCATCATTCGATCATTCAATCATCATCTCTACTTGTACTCAGTACTGGTTTGTTTTTCTGTCTGGTCGCCGATCATTGTGGTGTTTCCCCCCCTTTGTAAGCGTTTCGTGTCTCTTTGTTCTTGTATGTATTTTGGATTTACCGTCACCGACCTCGCCTGTTTTTGGATATCTGCCTTTGTCTCGCTCTATGGACTGTGTTCACAGTCATTATGACCTACGCTACGTTTGTGACCATTCTCTCGTCTCTGCCTCTATCAACTCTGCATGCTGGTGATCGACGCTGCCTGTTTGTACTTTGCCTTGTGAGTTTGTTAATTAAATATTAAGCAAATGGATCCGAACGCATTCAGTCTCGTTCATGACAGCAGGGTGGAATATAGAAATGAATACTTTTATTATTTTATTTAGCAAGAATGCTTTAAATTGACCCAAAGAGACATGAAAAAAAAAGAAAAGATTTTTAGGTTACAAAACTCTATTTCAGACTAATGCGTTTCTTCTGAATTTTCTATGTATTGAAGAAACCTAAACAATTTTACCCAGCTGTAAAAACATTATTATCATTATCATTTTTTTTTTTAAGGAAAATGACTGGAGTTATGATCCTTGCAATTAAAGGAATAAAGCCATTGGAATTGCCAGTTGCCAGCCATTCTGATTAATATTTGTTTCCTGCTCTGTAATATGGGTTATATAATAGGGAATAATGTGATTCGTGAGCACCAATATTTCATACGCTCTAGCGTTATGCTTCTGTCCTTATTGGATGTTGCTTGGGTGGTCTCAAGGTGACTTACAAATGAGGAAGGTTTGAGCTGACATGGTGATTTACAAAAGTACATAAATTTAGCTTGCCTGTGGAGGTAGGTGGAGGAGGATGGAGAGATTTCAGCATAGGACATCTGTCATGATGCTGTGGTTAACACGGCCGCATGCTGAATGAGGGTAACTTAATTAGACATTGTGCTGTGGAGTGGTGTTTTTGACAAGGACTTTTCCTGCTCATACTGGATGTAAGGAGATGTCTGTTCTTTATACGTGAACACCAACAGGATCTTCAAACCCATGCTTGCATGCTTCCTGTGAGGAGTTGAGTATGTGTGTATGCGTGCAGTGGCAGTTTTAGGCATGGGCGAACGGGGCAGCTGCCCGGGACGGCATTTTTTTTCATGTCATGTGGGGAGCGTGATCAATTTCAACACATACCGCTCATCATGACTTTAGGAACAGTGTGTTTGTGTGTCTGTGTTTTTTTTATTTTTTTTATTAATAACAATTTATCCTTTAAAAAACAACGATACAACACTAATACATATTTGGAGTAGAATATAAAAATCAGGTATAAAACATGAAACATAATGAATAGTCTAGTCATTTCAATACTTGAGAATCAGTTTAGAATATTGTAATGACCCAGCAGTCAGTGCTAGCAGCCATGTGAATTTTGGGTATTTCTTTCTGAGTTTATTTATTTTTGTGTCATTTAAGCAAGACAGTTGTGTTTTTCTATTAGTGACGCTATGTGTTTATGTTCAAGTTAGTTTGGGTGGATGTGGTCATGTCAAAGATATATTTCTTTGATTAGGTAAAAGGAGGCAGAAGGAATCTTCTGTCCCGCAAACATTTACATTCAAGTCAAGGGTGCGTGACTGTGCTAGCACCCTACTGGCTTATGTGGTTTATGAAGACACTAATGTGTGTAATGGCATAATGTATAATGACATACTGTAGGCATGACAATATGAAGGTGATTTATGAGGACGTTTTCAGTGTCCCCGTAATTCAAAAGGCCTAAAAAACATACTAAATGTTTTGGGGTTTTTTTCACAAAAAGTGTGTGTAGTTTCCTGTAAGAGGTAGGTTTAGGTGTAGGGTCAGTGTAGGACAATACCTGTACATTAGAAACACCATTACACCTACGGAGAGACCCCATAAAACATGGAAACACAACATGTGTGTGTGTGCATGGGGGTGACCATCCTCTCTGTCTCTCAGCTGGGATGTCAGTGTCAGGTTTCTGATGCTGGGCTCAGATAAATCTCTAACACAAAGCTTAACATGCACAGGAGCCTGGACTAATGAAAAATATATGAGAAATCAGCCTATGGAGAAGCACTTTCCAAAACCTTCCCAGCTCTATCTAATCCCAGGTCAAAAAAAAAAAAAAAAAAAAAAAAAAAAAAATATATATATATATATATATATATATAAACATGTATTTGAAACAAATAAGTGCACTACAAATAGATTTACATATGTATGTACTTAATAACAATACCCTGCAACTGTACTTTGTATACATGTAAACTAGTATACATGTACCTAAAGTGTGCTAAACTAGTTAAGCAATGCTCTTTAATTGTTCAGAAGTAGTGCTGAAGTCCAACTCAAGATATACTGAAGTCTATGTGATTGAGCTAAAGTGGAACTACTACATATACTTCAGAAACACTCAATATCTTCCTTTTAAAGACCGATATTATTCAAAAACAATACAACCCTCATCAATAGTGACATTAAAACAAATTTTAGGTTTCATGATAAGAAATGTGCATTGTGCAAAAGTACAGTAGTAATAAATTTGAACTGCATTTAATATGACACGTTTTTACTAAGGACATTATAGTTTTCAGCGCTATCAGCTGAAGTATTTGGTTGGGTAAATCCAACTCATGATGAACTCTTGTTAGCTTGATTTTCAGTATGAGTCATTGGTGAGCATAGCATGTACTGAAATCTTGCTGATAGTAAGAGCGTCTCATGATCATATCTATAAAGCCCAATGTAAAGATCATCCCTGTCATGTTAAAATGCAGGCTAGCGTGGCTGAATTTAATAGTGAAGTCATTACAATACATGCCGGAAACCTAAAATATTTTTTATGTCCTATATATTTGATATTATATAAGTGGATCTTGCATGACACTGAGAATACTGCAAGAGAAAGTAATTTCCAGCCTTAACCAAACAGCACTGTTAGAGAATAAGTGTGCTTGTTTGGCTTGAGCAGAAAAGTAAAATCATCTTGAACATCTGAAAATCTAATGAAGTGGTTTATAGCATTTCTGAACCTATGCATCGCTGAATAATTGAAATTTAATTATTTATACCAAAAAAAGTAAAAATATCTCTTTAAGGGAAAAATTGTAGGTCACCACTTTGTGTGAGACACTACTGAGAGTCAATGAATTATAAAGGTATGATTACCAGGCCTTTTTTTTTTCTTTTTGAAATGTACCTTTTTGTGTTAAAAACAAAAATAAATAAATAAAAAATTATATACATATATATATATATATATATATATATATATATATATATATTAATAAACTTGATTGACATTGTCTATTTTTATCACACTTGATGTTGTACAGTAAAGCTCACTAGTCTGATTTTTGACTGATATACTGAGCAAAAGATGTAAGAAGACAAGTACAATCACACCAAGGTGACTCAGATTGTAACATCGTGCTTGTCATGACACATTCAGTGATGCACATTAAATACTTGATGTGACTTCACCAGGCTCATCAGCTAAATTTAATTGTGTGAAATATTAGGACCTGTTTCCAGAGGATATATTCTTACCCCTGCGACAAACTGTCTTCTGCTTGTCAAGAAAGGCTATTTTGTCTGAAAGACATTTAAAAACTTTTTCCTGAAAAATGTTCTGTCTAAAAAGGAAATTCAGAAATCTGTTTGGAATTTTTCTCCCTGCACGTGTGAATGCAGTCACCCTGAAAACTATCCAGAACCCCCTCATCTGCATCTCTCACTCCGCTGAAATGTGCCAACACCTAAGCTGGATATAGAGAGAGGGAACGGATGACACAGCATCAACGCCACGGGACACACACACAGGTGCAGAAATAGATGTAAAGGTCAAGAGGGCAGGCAAGACGGTGACACTAAGAAAAAGCAACACATCAGCAAGCGACCTGGCTCTGGTTAACGGTGTTGGGCAGATATCAGACATGACGGATTGGGGAGGCCCAGGGTGTGAGTCACTGACCGATGCTGAGTCTCAGCGCTTGTGTGGAAGAACCTGACCTTCACAGTGTGTGACAAAAACCCTGAGCCCACCGCTACTGAGCCTGGAGGGTTGTGTGCACCGCTCCGGGATCCTTCAGAGACTTTTGACCTCTATAATTGTGTTTGTGTGTCAGGTTGTTTTTATTTTTATTTTTATTTTTTGCAAACCAAAGAATTTAGAAAAACCTTGATTTAAAATGCAAATTACTGGAATATTAGTCATTTATTAGTAATAATTAAGCACATATTAATGCCTTATTCCACATGAGCTTATTCTTCATCCCTCATCCTTACTATTAATAAGCAGCAAATAAGGATTTGTTTTTGAGAGAAAAGTTGTAGTTTATAGTGAAAACGTTACCACTTAAGTATAGGGATCAGTTGTCACTATTACTTAGTTTCTTATTAGCATGCCTATTATTAACATATTGGATGTTTATTAGTGCTTATTCTGAACATTTTCTGACTGCATTATCATTTTCTATATCCCTAGGATAACCAATGCTTAAACTTAACAGCTACCATATTAATAAGCAGCACATTTCAAGGTTCAAGGTAGGCTTTATTGTCATTTATATATGGTTATACAGGGAGATTAAATGGCGAGAGCAGCATGTTTACTGTTCAAGAAGAAACAGTCTTTTTGAAAGTAACTGTGTGTGTTTGGGCAACAGGCTGATTAAGGAGGGGTAGAAGAAAAACAGTCCTTGTGAAAGAGGCTGTATATTATATGTACACTACATTTAGGCAAAAATCATAGTTAACGGTTTGTTACTCTTTATGATCAGCTGTAAGTCAACTCTAAGCAGTTATATCACCCGAATGAATGCGTGAGCAGTAATCCTAACATGCCTAGTGTGCGCTGCATTTCAGCAAATGAGCTGCACCTACTGATTGATGCTCCTACTTAATATTCATGAGCCAGGTTAATAAGGTTTGCTGCGTGTCCCAGCCCCTTTTCAGATGGCCCTTAAGCCCCTGATCATGTTACATGCGTCACATACTTTTCTGTGCCAACATCACCGACTCAAAGTCCCCTCCAAGGTCATCCATTCAGCAGCATCTGTCTCTCAGCAGAGGAGAAATGTGGCCCGGTCTCTTATTTATAATCTGTCCTCTGAGGGAAGTGCTTTCTCCTTTTAAGAATGGCTGCTGGAATCAGGGCAGCACTACTGTCCTTATTAGAGGAGATTGTACTCCTTCTGAGCAATTCCTGCTGGGACCCTAGACTAAATAGGTTTGTCAGAGGGGAATGAGAGCGCGGACCGGCGGACTAGATTAGCATGCCGATCAAGGGCATGGGACGAGGGCACAGCCTAGCTAAGGTGTGACAGTGTTGAAGCAGCAGTGTGATCCGGTTTCAAACAACCATCATCATTGCTCCAGAACCAATGTCAAAGCATCGCCAGGGATCGCTCAGGTGAAGCTCTGATAAGTGGAGCTGGCCCAGCGATGCTCATGTTGTGTTTGCAGCTTGGCTCTGGGATGTTTTGCCAGCTGGCCTTGAACCTCAGTGCCTCTTACCGTTTAAATGCGGCATTGAATTCCATGGAGTACATCCATAGCCCTTCTGTTTCTTTCCACTTTAATTGCTATTAGCAGCATTTAGCATTTTCTCAGGAAGCATTCACGCTCAATGCCAGAGTGCTGTTAAGCGCCAAGGTTAAAAGTTTCATATCTGTGCCTTTAATACACCTCCGCTGCACTGGGCCAGGTTTGGGAGATATATTTTACCTCTCGTTTCATTATAAATTAGTCAAGAGACACATCAGGATGTGCGAAACATGAGCGGAGAGATTAGTCTAGAGAGACAGTCTAAAGGTTGGTTACTTTTAAACAGGCTAATTCGAGCAAGGATGTGCACTGTGTCGAAGTGAGATGGACCATCAGACTGAAATAGAAATGAGAACAGATGAAGGCATGGGGGAGGACAGTCACGGTGAGCGAACAGACACTTCTGGCCGGCTTGCAGCTGGCGCACATTGAGACCATTGGCATACAATAGCTGCTTGGCATCATCATGCCCTAGCCCAACTCTACGGCAAATAGTTTACCATGGTGGCAGCGAAGAAAGAAGTGCCTTTCCCGCTGTCTGAATGCATTGACTTAGTCATTCCTTCCTGCTCATTTTACTGTGTAAAAATAGCAACCTTTCCCTCAGCCTTCAAAGATTTTCCTGGTTCTGATGAATCCTTGTTACCTGTACCTCGACCTGCAGGCTTTCAGATGCCGTGTGGCATCCATCTTTTTTATCTAAAAAGAGCGGACTAAAAGGAGATGCTTTCTGTATTTTTGGGAGGTCGCCAGGCTCCTCCATATCTCACTCAGCTCCCATCTGCCAGGAACTCTCTCTGTGAGAGTGGCCAACACCCACAACTTCAGGAAAAGTGGGCGCTTTAGGGGCTCAATACTACCCACGTAATGTAGCGTGGCATCCAGGAGGAACCAGGGAGATTCATGTTGTCCTTACAGGGCAATTTCTTTATTCAGCAGAGATGAACAGAGCATCAGCCCTGGCTCATCATTGATTGTAGTATGAGTAAGGTAAGCATAGATTAAAGGCACAAGTATTGACTGAAGAGCTTGAAGAATTCGAAAAGGGATAAAGTTACACATTAGTGTCTGGAGAGTGTTCACTGTTTGGATGCCTCCCGTCCTGCAGGAAAATCCTACATGGGCCTAGCTAGTCAAAGATGGACATCATTTGGCTCAAGCTGGTCCAGCAGAAGGAACCAATGGGGACACCTGATTTCTAGTGATTATCGTCGTCTTGACTACAGAGACCGTCTCTGCATTTGATAAATAAATAGTTTAATTCTCGTCATTATACATTACCATCACCCTGTTCTCCTACTTGATAATGTTCTGTGCTTTGCTACAATCTGTATTGTTTAAAGACCTATATAAATAAAAGTGATTGATTGATTGATTGATTGATTGATTGATTGATTGATAATGTCAACTTTGTTAGGGTTTTGATGGTGACCTGATTAACTTGCTTGTCCTGGTTTCTCTTTTTTCAACAGTTGAATTATTTTTTCTTGATACTGTTGGAAATCATAAAATTGACAAACTGTTAAGGGCTAATTCTTGTCTTTATGCTTTTTCTGGCTCACTGTGAAGATGTAGACATGCAATTTTTAGATTTGAGGGGAGCAGTTTTAGAAGTAATGAATGTTACGCAATCAGAAATTCTTTCCCCTTATGTAACTATTAAAGTAACGCATTACTTTTAAATAAAAATATAGGAGTTGCTTTTTCAGGTTAATAACACACAATACTTTGCTTTCCTACTTATTCACTGACACCTATCCTGTCCTTGTGTAGAGGAAACTATTAATTTCACTCTTGAACCCCCGGTTACATAAACTATTTAGACTAGTCTTAAAAATTGGTCATTTGTTTTCTTCAAAACTGATTATAACTTTTACAATCCAGTTACAAAAAGATAGACTGGCCTAATTTGATGGATAAAAGTAAAACTGATTACCTCTTGAATAATGTTTAACGCAACTGGCACCAAAATATAACTTGGGTTTTAATATTGCCTCATAGGAGGACTCAAAATGGCGCAAACTAGTGAAAAACTGAAAAAGTAATCTTAGGTGGTGGTGTATGATACTGCTAAATGGTCATTACTGGGTAGTGGTGACTGTGTCCTGAGAGAGCAGGCATAAATCATGCCAAGCTTATTAACAAGACTAGATGTGACCATTTGTCTTCATAATCATGTCACACTTGGGGTGTCAGCACAAGTCACTCCAGCAGAGCAGAGCAACAGCCTGCTCCTAAACATGTTCCTAACACTCACACCAAACACATAGTTTGCAGAGAAGGCAAGATTATGCTGTCCTCCAGGCTGATGGATCTATCAATCTAGTGCTCTAGAGCTACCGGAGGCAATACATGGGGACACAGGAAATGCATGGCATTTATAACAAGTTATCTACTCCTACACGTAAATCACACGCAGCTACATGTTTTGAATGTCAATGCTTCCAGCAGGAGAAGATCAAATGGTGCATGCATTGGATAGCACAGATGCACCACTGTCAAATCATGCCACAATGAAGATGCCAATCATACCATTTTACCAAAGGACGCAGGCGGGCGCCTTCCTACTCTAAAGGTGATGCGATACTGATTTTCGATGCGAGAAACTGCGCAAGAATGGATCCTGTAGTCATCGTATCTGTAATTAAAACATATGGAGAAGCATGCATGGCTTCTTCTACCTAGCAACACTATCATCGTACAAAGTAGCAAATTTAGTTTGACCCTTGTGCTGTTGCCTGGGAGACACATCCTAGTTAATAACTCTGCAAGACAGCCAACCAGCATCTGCAGCAGGTCTGAGGGGAAGAACCTGTCTGAGAGAGCTCACAGCACACAGGAATGGAAATGATTATTATGTGAAAGAGTGTCACTGTTCGGGAGTGAGTACATGCGGGATGACTATGTGACGGTGGCACGAGACAGCACAAACTCACCCTCTGTCGGCGAGGTTTTCACCCTCTGGCACAGTCCCTCGATACCTCCGTAGTCCTCCTGAATTTTGACCACCGCCTCCGTTCCTCGGAGCTCCATGAGCGAGCGCAGCTCCATGAGTGAGCATCCAAATCCCCCCGCATGGTTGCTGTCATTTCTTTGGTTCTTGGTGTAAAAATCGCTGTTTGTCATGTCCCCCATGGCGGCTGAGTATTGCTTGGTAGCTTTTCTTCAAAGCGGATGAAAAAAACAGAGAAAACGCTGCACAGGGCAGAGAAGGAGTCCCTGGTGCGACCGGAGAACAGGTGTCTAAAAAAAAAACGAGAGCAATGCAGGAGAGAACAAGAGGATGAGGAAGAAAACAGATCCCTTCCACTGTCCGCAGTTGACGAGAGGCTCCTCTGCGTTACGCCATCCGCGAGATCCCAGCTGAGGTCCTGAGGACGTCTGCGCTCACCACGGCTGCAGACCGACGGCTCTCCATACGCGGTTTCCCATTCTACCTGCTTCCCGACGGCTGCTGTCTACATGGTGATCCGCTCCATTACTCCTTCAGAGACAGAGAGAGGGAGAGAGAGAGGACAGGAGGGGAGGGAGGGTGAGAAAGAGAGAGAGAGAGAGAGAGAGAGAGGGAGGGAGGGAGAGATAAGCATGAGTGTTTCTCAGAGGTGCAAGCAGCACAAAAGTGAGAGAGACGCTAGGAAAGCACGGCGCACGGCATTGTGTCGTCAATGCATCTGCGTTTCGCATCTCACACACAGAGGTGGGGGGTGTCCATCTATTCCTGTGATTCTCCTCGTCACATGCATAGCTGCGGCAGGCTGACTACATACAGATACAAGTACACACCGGAGGGACATGTGAGAATTTACACTGCTCGTGCGATCTAAACGAGACTGCGGAGCACTTCAAAGGGGTTTGACGCTATCAAGAAATGCGGCCAACGCATCCCACACTGCAGCGAGATTAGCTAGCGATGGTAAATAATTATATAATTCTTCCACACTGATGCGACTGTGCTCTATAGAGCATCATTTGAACGCCATCTACACCCTGCAGGGCAATTCTCACATTTATCGCTTTCTGAAATCACATCAAGACACAAATAGCTATTAAATGCACTGCAAACTGCAGCACTTCTAAGCACGGAGTAATGATCTGAAGGCAGTGACGCCACTTGCTACATTTTTCAGCAGTGTAACAGTAGCTCAGTGCTTTGCAAAATAGTGTCACTTTTCCACTAACAAGCTACTATTTCCAACTAAAAAATGGTGTAGCATGACAAAACACTACATCGCTGTGTTTTGAATCACGTTGTTGTGCCGACGGCGAGCCAGCATATGATCACATGGGCTGTCTTAAATAAATGATTTTAGCCCCTCTATCCTCTTTTCATGAGTCAAAATAAAGTTCAGTTGAATGTCATCTCAACTGACATGTTTTAATTAATGCTGTAACTGCATATTTAAAACGTATCATCTGGTATGAGAAGATAAATGCATTAAGCAGCTCTCTAATAGCTCCTGTGTAACTTGCTTACGTATTTGGGGTTAGTAACTTGTACTAACACACACCCACATGGTATCTGAATGTACAGTTCCAGACAAGTTTATATTTTCTACTAAATATAGTTACACAGTTCATTTTAGACATTGCTCATACTAGCCATATACCAGCTATTTCTAGATTAACATCCTGACTGAATTCTGACCTGACCTGAATTCATCAGAAGACATCGATTATTGCCTGAATCTATCTGAAAGACTAAACAGCTGGGAAAGGAAATCCATACCATTTCTAAAGAGAAACATTTGCAGTTTTCTCAGTGAATGTCTTTGTCAGGAGCAAAAGATCAAGTAGCTATTGTCAGAATATGTCTGAACTCCCAGACTTCAGTTTGATGTGTTTAAGAGTGAGCCCTAGTGAAAAATGAACATATTCAAATCTACTTAAAATACATTTATTTCATGCTAAGTATGCTACAAATACAATTACATTTATGTACTTAATAAAAATAGCCTGCAGTTGCACGGCAGGTCGTGACTATATCATGGAATTAGCATGAAATCTTTTTATTCAGGGACACGAATATTTCATTATTTTCGTAACTCCAGCACGAATGTAAAACTAGGATTCCATTGGATGCATCCATT
>JAUCMU010000013.1:304830-314983 GCA_032275025.1 Enteromius treurensis | reverse complement strand
GACACATCTCTTTACTCTGGCTTACACATAACACACTGATACACATTTATTAATCAAATCCGTTAAAGGATTGTTAGACTGCATTAATTAGATCAGCCGGAACCGGGAACTGGGCTCTGATCCTTCTTTTAAGAGCAAGTGTTTGGTGAATATCGCGTTGTACTCTAAGATTGGAAAAGCAGTCATCAGTAAAATGACTCGAACACAACAAGAGACTGTACTGCTGAGGTTTTGTTGAAAAAAAATGAATGTTAATCACTCATTCTTTGTAGATTAATCTTTCAGAAGGGCATATAAAACTAATTAACTCTCACATGATGCAGCGTCTTCTTGACATGATTTAATCCACGCGGAGGTTGTACTTTTTGGGGGCGGGGCAAGTTGTTGGCGACATAGAACCTGGGCGGACATTATGCAAAATATGGTACCCAGTGTCAAGACACCAACTAAGAAACACTGACACTGGAATGGTGATTTTCTCAATTGTGCTTTTCTCCTATATAAAAAAATGTTTTCTTCTCTAAACGTAACTGGGTTAAAGTGACCCTATTATGCCATTTTAAAGGTTACTCAGTTTTATTGAGTAATTAATTGTGTAATGTATTAAAACAATATTAGGTAGACTTTACCTTTTTTGTTTTAGTTTATCTTAGCTGTTAAATGTAGGTATTCTTTACCCAAAAAATACAGGATATAATCTACTCACACAAACTGAGTGAAAATTGTTACCTTACTTTTTATTGAGTAAATTCTATAGGTTGTCTAAAAGTTTTTTTTGTTTTTTTTACAGTGTACAATCTGTATTGTTAAAAGCGCTTTATAAAAATAACAACAACAACAAAAAGAAGAGGATCACGGTGATGATGATGTGGGAGCGGAGCCTGCCCTTTACTGCGCTGGGTGGGCTCAGTTTCAGAGAGAGCAGATGACATGTCACTTCCTGGCCACACACACGACTCAGTCTCTCAGTGAGGGGACCTCCGGCGGCTGCTCAGTGAAAGCCCTCTCAGATGTCACGTCTGCAGGTCCACCGCTGCGAGTCCCCAGGGCTCCATTATCTGCTGACGGTGCATATTGATCTACCGCAGAGGATGTCACCTTTGCTTTGCAGATACGGCTGCATGGGAGGACGCTCACAGTGTTGTGAGGGGGCGAAATGTCTCTCGGCTCTGCCAGAAAAATCCATTCAATTCGACATGCGAACTGCATCTAAACCCTGCCCGATTTTCATCAGAGAAGTAAAGGGGAAGAACGATGATCTACAGATGATCTATTTGAGAGCAAGCAATTCAACATTCATAATTGCAACATCTGAACTACTGGAGTGCTGCAGCGAGTCATCCACATCTTAATGGCATAGTCAAACACACATGACTTTCATTCTTCTGTGAAACGTTAAAGAGGTTTTAAAAAATTTCCATTCACTTATGATGCATCAACACAGAGAAAAAGCATCTTTACTTCAGTAGAATGGCAAAAATTACCAGTACAGTTCATCAAAATATCATACATACCATGAAGTATGAACTGACAAAACCATAGCACAATCATCACTGCTGTTGCTAGGTATATAGCATACAATATACACTTGATATGTGACTAACTCAGCTGGATTTGATTGCTGATGATTTTGCTTGATCCTCGATCACTTGGTTCTTCGAGGCTCATCCTGAAGTTGTTGTCATAGCAACGGGTCTGTGAGCTTAAACCTACTCAGGAACAGGTTTATTTCAGGTAAGCAGGATTAGATTCCATCTTTTTAGGAAGAATTGATACCCAGCGACCATTATGGCGGAAAATTCATTCTGCCATAAGAAGGCTTGTCATATAAAAATTTGCACTCACCTTTTTATTTTTAATGCTACTATGGAAATCCAATCTAATATCAAAAGAGAATAGTTGTTACTACTCATTCCAGGAAGTCAGAATGTCTGAGATCTTTTTTCACTGGAATACTTTTTCTAGTCACCTTTTCGAAATGGAATGCATCAAGATTTATGTTTTATTTGTCACACTCAAAATAGATGGGGTCAGCCTAAATTGCATTGTGGGATATTCTGTGCAGTGTGCTCTGCCGAGATTTCAGATTTGGGACAGCACAAAAGCATCATGGACAAGCAATGCAGTGAAATAAGTCACATGTACTGGAGAGTCTCTTTGGTTAGTGAAGTTAATAAGTGGGCAGGACTTGTCAATAATCATCTGTCAGCTGTTTTCCTCCAACCTGAGCCTTCGTTAAAGTGTGCAACCTCAATGCAACTGCAAACATTTTCAAACTGTTTTCCAGAATACATAAGATGGAAAGCATAACGGAGCATCTGAGGACCGACGTATTGATCCAGTGTCTCTACAGCAGAAGAGCTTCAGAAGGGCTCATGTACTGTAACGTGTCAAAGCATGCACACTGATCTGGAAAACACATGAACCCTTACTGGTACAGTATTTTCTTAGGGTGTAGAACACATATGGATTGTATTTCATGTCACATTTTACAAGCTTTTATTGGGCGAGTTGAAGTGGTCTGCTGAGTCTCGTAGTGGCCAAGTCAGGAAATTTGTTGAATATGTTAATTTTCTATTTGTTTCTCACCAGACACTAACATATACACGCAGAACACTTGGAATGTATAGCATCTCTTTAAAAAAAAGCTTTTTTCACAAAAAAATAAGGGAATGCGGCCTTAGAATAACACAAGGGTGAGTAAATAATGATTTCATTTTTTATTTACTTTTGGTTGATTTATCCTCTCAATGCCATTTAAAATAAAAAGATTCTCCCCTTGCTTGTATCAAAAAGCAGCTGAACTGAATCCCAGTGTTCATACTGGTTATGCACAGTAAATTACTATCAATATAAACATCTGACATTTGCATAAATGGCATCTGCTTACTTAAAAGCACCATTTTGCAATGTAACGATTTCTGACAACTTCAATTGTCGTTTCACCTTACTGCAGTATGACTTCACAATACGGGCAGCTGTTCAGATGCCATTAATAAAGCATTATACAACAGCTGCATGAATCATATTTCATTCAGTGAGTCATGTACTATAAATGATTAATGATGATTTATGGCAGTTTAATATAGATTAGCCCATTTCCAGCACTGCAATGTAGTTAATTTATAGACTCGAATGACAGCTACTGTACTGGTACTGTACATGTAAGAGCAGTTTTTGAGTAAAAGATAACAATTGCTTTAGTTGTGCATGAATGGTTTGCCTGCTCTAATTCTGCTAGAATTTTACTCACAGTAGAAGAGCAAAGCTTGCAACACACCAGTTTATCTGCCTATTTCATCGCCATCACCATGAGGCTCGACTACAGGACACTTGTGGGGGCGCTCAAGAGCAGCCTGCTGGGACATGATGTTCACTGTAACAACGCAAGATCAAGTGCAACATTTGGAACAGAGCCCATGAGACTCCAACAACTACATGACATTCAAGTGTCAAATGCATCAGCCGGAAACCCTGTATGTAGGTTTGCAGCTGAACACGTGATTCTGAGGCTGATGATATGTGAAGCACAGCATATCAGGATGTGTGTGAGAGGAGGAGCTGCCAAACATCTGCTGTTGTGCTGTGATGAGGTGATCTATGAAAATAGCACTCTGCTGTTTAATCATGAAACTATAACATAAAAATGCATGACATGCTCTAGACAGAACTCAGTGTTATGCAGTTGCATTGGGCTCTGAGGTTATTGCTAAGGTGGGTTAAGGTGGCCCAGGTATACCTCATTTTCTGCATTTTGCAGAACATGCGTAGTTCAGTAGCTTTTAATACTCTCCCAGACATCAGAGGGCAGCACTGAGTCATGTCATTCACAAAACATTCGCTCTGAAGAACAGAATAATTCAAGAATTTAGATAAGAACCATGTGTTTTTATTTTATTCTGTTTTAATTTGTATCGCACTCTTGCTCTACTAATGTACAGTACGACATAATTTGACACATTGCCAGTCACCTCACACATGCGCTGTTATACATGGAAAGCATATATATGTTGTATAGTTTCGGCTCAAGTTTTTTCAATCTATCCAGCATCTAAGCCAAGTCTGGCTTCCATGGTCCCAACCTCAGGACAACATACAAGCTTGAATGCTAATGAATGTTAATAACGAATAAGCTATATAATTGTACATCTGCTACTTCTTTACCTATACTCTTGGCATTGTGCTGTATTTCCAGTCTTTTAGAGCTTCAATGTACCGAACTATATGTAACGCATCAGATATTTTTAATAAATGGCAACACAACGATTCATTACAGGCCTGTAATAATGAAGCAGCCTTAGCAAGGTTTATTTGTACTGAATGGCGGTAGATCACAAAGCTGCCCCCCACCCACTCAAAAGCCTGCAGTCCCTGAGCTAATGATTAATACTGTACTGTGTGCTCAAACACAAAGACAAGCTGTGAATAAAAGAGAAAAAGATCCCTCTAGGACAACGCAAACCATTTGACCTCATCCGCGGCGCGTTCGCTCCTTGTGACAGATGATCCGGCACCGCGGGCTGCACTTCTGTCTGTCATAGCCCAGCTGTGGGCTCGTGAGCGTCCGGCACATGTGCGCGGGATGACGCATCAGAATGCAACATGCACTAACCTGATCCCCTAAAGATACAATCATACACCCCCACGCGCTGGGTAATGAGCGAGCCTCCCGCCACCGGGCATGATGAAGGACGAGCCACAGCAGAAGTCAATTTCTGCAGTAATTACAGCAGACACACATTTACAGCTAAAGCACTTGTGAGTTTGTCACCAACTGCGCGGATGAAATGCTGAGCAGACACTTTAAAACAAATCATACACTGCTGTAGAAAAACTTAATATAATGTTTTCAAATAATTTATTTCCAAATGCATGTTATCTTCATAACAAGTTATAAGTAATAGTAGAGATTTCAGTGCAGGTTGATCCACAGCACTACTGTCAATGTCAGTAACATAGATACAGATGAGATCCCCCTCGTGTTTTTACCTAGCCCATCCACCGCTTCCAAAAAAAAGACTGGTTTGTCGCAATGAAGCTACTACTCTGGAGGTCACTGCCATACATCCCCTGAAGATGATCTTTCCCTGCATGCGTCAAAAATCACACCGGCTGACTTACTCTGAAGCGGTTTAACTCGACAGTGTCAGGAACCGTCCCCATCGCCGCTCGGCAGCAAAATCTGTCTGTGCTCATGCGTATCTGAGGGCACCCGTGCAGGAGAGCTTTGACATAATCCTATTCAACTGTAACTGGAGCTTCCAGAGGAGAAAAAACAGCCGTGACACTGGTCAGGAGCTCGATCGAGACATGGGGCCAAACCTAATGTGTCCCCACCTGCCAGCATGCCAACCTTCTGCCTTTGAAGGACAGAGACACACACATGCATTTCAGCACAGCTGCTCCACGTTCCTGCACGCCGCATCGAGGATCTCCGTCGCAAACATGCATTAACTGAAAACGATGCAGCACTAGTAGTATAGGTGAGTTTTACTTACTGAACCAGACGACCATGTCAAATCCACAGCGCTGTGAGTCAGAGACAAGAGAAATCACCCTTCAGCATCTGTACCGAGAGACACACACACAGCCTCAACCATACTACACAACATACTGACAGAGAGAGAGAGAGGGATAGAGGTGGAGGGAGGGAGTGAACCCTGCAGAACACACACAGAGAGAGAGAGAGAGAGAGAGAGAGAGAGAGAGAGAGAGAGAGATGAAGAGATGGGAATTAGATACAGATAGACAGACAGACAGACAGATAGATAGATACAGTAGATAAGATAAGATAGATAGATAGATAGATAGATTGATAGATTGATAGATTGATTGATAGATAGATGTTGGTAAATGAAGACTACATGGCTATGTGCTTGATTATATACATCTGTGAAACCAGTGTCAACAAGGTCACTCATCATTAAATATTCTATACCAGCCAGGAGTTTTTTAAGAGACATGCCAGACCCCAAAAATAAAAGTTCAAGGTATGTTGAACTAAAAATACCTTTACCTTGTCCAGGAATTAGATGTTGCTTACGGAAATGTATTTTAGTATATTTTTACCTACTAGCCTGTTACTCAGCAGTCTAAACAGGTCCCATGGAGTAAATTTGAGTTCCAGTCACAGAACCGGTTACCATTAACAACGTTTTGAGGATTTCGATGTTATCAGTATTTAAACATTCTAGTAGTAGTGAATATATCTCTCATGGATATTCTGCACTGTCCTGGAAAGAAATATATCCAAAACTCCATCCACAAATCACTTGCCTATGTGACATAACCTTTATGATGGCTGACTAAATAATGTATGATCCACGTTTTATGTATGAACACGTTTTTAGATTTCACCAGTTTGTGACTTAGAGGTTAAAGTTTAACACAGATATATTTTAACTAGCCGAACACTCTGACTGGGTGCTCGAGATGAAATCAGACTTTTTAAATTCATCTTAATAGGTGCGCAGTATATTTGACGCCCAGCAAACTCTAGTGTGAAGGTGCTGTGTTTTTCTCACACAAGTGACAGTCACACTCTTACACACAGTACCATACAGAATTGATGCAAAATGAATTCCAAAATAAAAGTTGTTATGGGTACTGTGTTTATATATAAATACACACACATACAGTACATATTTAGAAAAGATATACATTAATATTATTATATTTTGTTTTATACATAAATAGATGTAATATTTAAACAACATATTTTTCTTAACTATATTGTACATGCACGTGGTTGTATTTATATATAAATAATAAATATACGCAGTATCACAGTCATATATTATGTAAACAAATAATTTTATTTTGAATGAAATTAATCAAATAAAAGCACTACCTATGGATGCATGTACATATATGGATGGATGGATGGATTGATGGATGAGTAGATAAATGGATAGATGGATAGATGGATGGATATGCAGACTATAAGAACAAAATACTGTACAGTAGATACACTGCATGTTAATTAAAGAGGTACACAGCAATAGATCTTGCTGCTCTGAGCTCCTCCCTCTCTGCCCGTCTCTCTCTCTCTCTGGTGACAGTGCATATCCCTGGAGACAGAGAGATCTGTCTTCACCTCCAGAGTTAACCCTTACTAAACAGATGCACCTATCCAGAGCACACTTATGATTTGTTGCTACTGTATATAACGGTTCTGCCAAATTTTCAGGTCACTTCTGGATGCACATTTGTCTCTAAAATATATTTAAGCTGGTACACAAACACAGCTTCATTCATACTCATTGATGTTTTGGAGCTCACATGCATGTATTCTCACGGGACACAAGCACTGCATGAGCCAATCTTTTACAATCAATTACAGGTGTCTGAGGTATGGTACACGGGTCTGTTTACCACTGATTCGCCAGGTCAATCCACATGGACCTCCCATTCCTCCAGCACATATTGTGCCATCGAGCTTCTGAGCCAGACTGCGGGCCCATCACATGGTGGCCCTAGAATCTCCTATGGGGTTTCTGAAAAGGGACTGGATGTTGATAGATGAAGTGTTGGGTCTGAGACCACCTTGTCAAGTCCAAGTCAAGCTGTTTTTATTCAATTGAGATTGAGCGGGAGACATTTATTAATGTATTTTTATTATTATTTTATGTTGTTACTAATTTTATCTTTTATGCTACACAAAACATGACATTTTCAGTACTCAGAAGAATTGTTGTGTCCAAAATGTCAGAGCCAGAGTCTGAGTCCAAGTACCCCAACACTAGATGGTGCCAGCAGGCAAACCTGCTAAATGAAACTGGCAACCAAGAGATGAAGGAAAGCTGGAGTTTATCAAGAGGTGGTAACCGTATCACTCCTCCCCTAAAGGATGACCTGTTGGAGAATCCTTTGTTTCCATTCTCCCAATGGCTCTATGTCCAGCAGTAACCCAGTTTTAATGAAAAAGCATTTTTCCAGTATATATCTCTGGGTTCCATCCTTATCTCCCACTTTTGCCACACGCCAAGAGCTTGCATTTCAAGGACATGTTGCTTTCTTGAGCAATCCACGGAGCAGGTAAGAGTCACTCATTACTCAATACCTTTATTTTGGGAAGCATCATCTCCTGAGTTGGGCCCCTGTGTTCCTTTTTGTTACCCCTCCCTGGGTACACTGTTGTCCCTTTGGTGGCACGTAGAGCTTGGGAGCCTTTCTAGTGCTTCCCAGACTGGTTCATTCAGACAATCAGACTCAGTTCACCAGGCATACCCCCAGGTTCGGTAGCCTTCTTTTCACCTAAGTGGTAGACAAAGACAACGCTGTTGGCAAAGAACACACTAGAGCCTATCCCTTCAGCCAAGATGAAGCAGAGCTTCTACAACCCTTACTTCCACAAGATGGCTTACAAACCCCAAAGCTGTTTTGCAGTAATTGACCTGAAGGAAGTGAACGTCCAAGTTATGATTTTGCCTTACCAGAGACTGTTTCTTCAGTTTGCTTTCGAAAGTAGTTCATATCAGCCCAAGGTACATCCCTTCAGGCTGTCCCTGTTTCACCGCATCTTCAAAAAAATTGCAAAGGCTGCCCTTGCCCCAATAGGCATCCGTATCCTCATCTCAAAGACTGTGGCTCATTCTGTAAGCACAGGGACCTGGTGCTCAGTCACATCAGGTTATATGGGGCTTTGGGTAAACTGGGATAAGAACATGTTCTCCTCGGTACAGAGAATCTCTAAATTCAAATTTCATTTCAATTAATTCAGATGGAAAACAGCAATCCCAATTAAACAATTTCTCCTGAGGCAGAAACAAAGGCTCCTGAGGCATATGGTTTCCACAGCTGTGGTAATAGATAATGAGACCACAATAGCAAATGGCTGCACAGAAGAGTGCTGAAATGGGCATGGCATTGTGGCACACATCGCATGAGCATCATGTCAATCCATCATCAGACACCTCGCTTTTCTATGCACAGGAGTTCCCCTAGAATTAGTGCTTCAGAATGCAATTGTTTCAACAGATGCCTCGGGATTCTGCTGGGGTGCTGTATGCAAGGGGCATGCAGTTTTAGGTTCTTAAACAGGACAAAGGAATATCTAGGAACAATAGGAATAAATGCAATAGAATATCAATGGCCTGGAGTTACAGTACTATCAATGTTGTTGCACCGGTTTGGACCACTGCTTCAGGTCAAGCAGATTATGGTCCAGGTGGACGACACTGCAACGGTTGCATAACAGTCTGTTATAAAGGACTATGGGGGTTCAGCATACATGGCCAAACAGGGACATTATGTCTTTCCTGCCTCAACCTTGAATGACCCGCTAAATAGCCAGGATTCCATCTCAACCTCTTAGTATAAACCTTAATGAGGAAAGAAAAGGACATAACATGAGGCGAAGTATGGGGGCCGATACTCAGAATTTGTACTCTGCATTTCAACCATTCAAGTGCACACACACACACAGCAGTGAGTAAGGAAACAAACACACATGCAGGGCAGTGGGCAACCAATTGTTGGTGGATCACTGCCTTGCTCAAGCGTCGGACCTAAATCAGGGTATTGAAGTTGGAAAGAGTGCTGGTCTTTGACTCCACCCACCTACAATCCCTGCTGGTATTGAGACTTGAACCTGGGACTTTTGAGTAACAAATCTGACTCTTTAACCTTTAGGCTACGACTGTGTGTTGAGTGAAACACTGGCCCTCTTACATACCCGCATGTCTGGGGGAGTGGCTCGGAAAGTAAATTCCACTAGCTAGTTCCCATTGGCCATTATTGTATTACTCGAAGGTAATTTGGACTCCCAAGAGAGACCATGATGTCATTTGACATAACATCTCCGTTCCCTCTATCAGAGAACGATAGAGATGATTTCTGAAGGATCGTGTGAAGCTAAAAACTGAATAGTGATTTTGGAAATTCATCTTTTTAGTATGTATTACAGTAGAAATCAGATGTATAATAGGGATGTGCAAAAGCACACACATTGGGCACCCTGGGCTATGATTGTTTAGCCTTCCACACCATGCAGTCCAAAATATAGGAGTGAGAAGAGAGAATCATGGCCATACAGTCATATCTGATTCATCTGATATAGGATGCACTGGAATATTAACTAGGGATGCTCATTTTAACCGGTTAACCGTTAACTGACCGATTTGAATTTTGACCGATTAATACAATCAGTTAA
>JAUCMU010000013.1:272479-284022 GCA_032275025.1 Enteromius treurensis | reverse complement strand
TTTAGTTATTCTAGGTATTATCAAATGGCCAGAGTTTTGAGAACGCAGCAGACGTGGAGGACTATAATGTGATAAGATCTCGCTCAAGTACTGAGGAGCTAAGCCATTCAGGGCTTTATAAGTTAGAATGATTAGCTTTATACACATCGACTCGTTTCAGACGTTTTGTTTTGTTTGAGCACTACTCTCAGCGTGTCTGTAATGGTCATAGGTGAGTCATCACAACCAGGTTCTTGCTGAGGTTCTAGTGCCTCCTTTCTGTCTCCGTTTTAGCAGCACATCATGAGTAACCACATTTCCCCCGAGCCGTCCTCCCTTTCTCCAAAAAACACCACTCAGGGGTTGAGAGTAACTGGAACCTATTGATTTTGCCTGCATTGTCTCATTAGGATGATGTTTATTACGCTCTGGTTATGCGCAATATTGTTTTAAAGGCGACTTTCATTTCACATCAGACCTATAAAAGCAGCGAGATGGACTTCATACACTGCTGGATCGATGGTGAGGTAGGATTACATCAGTGTTTTGCTGCTGTAATTGGACGTGATGGCTGGCATTCTGACAGTAAGTGTTAGAAAGCAGAGAGCTTTTAAATCATTGATGGGTGGCAGAATAACGTTACAGCAGATGTGACTGCAGGCCCACACAACACAATACACACATCCAAGGACAAAGCGTTCATGTTATGTTCCTGCACCAGATATGCCTCAAATAGAGTCTAGATTAGATATGTGTCTGCTTTGTTTGAGGAGTGATATTATCATGTCATGCTTGAGGAAATATACGCTTGAGGCCGATCTAAACACGGTTAAGCAAAAAAAAGTCGGCAAATGGGAAATATAACCTGATTAAATTGTTATCTTATTGATGTACAAGTGACTGAAGCACATGCGTCTTCAAAATCTATTTCAAGTGCTCACATTTATTCTTCTGATGTGATTTGGCTCCTTATGAAATTAGTTTCACATCTCTTATAGTTAGATATTGTGGTACTCTAATGAGTGTGTGTCCTTAAACATAATAGAGATTCGGGAAATACTGTGATGTCATGAACAGACATAAAATTAGTCAGGAGTTTAGGTCATGAAAACATGATTCAACCAAATACATTTAAGCCAAAATATTTACCACAGTGTATATTAAAAGAAACATTAACCACTTCATCATTTTTAACTAAAACATTTACCACAATTTAATGTTAACTGAAATATTTACCTCAGCATAATTCTCATCCAACATATTTAACACAATGTAAGTCATTTTAAATCAAAATATTTATCATAATATAAATAATATAAACAAAATATTTGCCTTTGAAAAGATGGCTACTATGAGAAGTGCCTTGACTTAACTTAAGCTATAACTGGGATATTTAGCTTAAATGCAGCATGTCTTCCTTCAGTCCATCAGTGATGGTAGTTGGTCAGAGGCTAGAGAGGTTAGGGACAACTCTTTATCAGGTGGTTAGTGTCCTCATTACCTGAGCGGCTCCTGTATGAAGCCAGCGCTAAGCGGTTGGAATATTCATGTCTCCGGAGCAGCTCTGGCCCCCGCTGTAGTTTATTAATGGCTTGGGAGAGCCCAGCGCAACCTGACTCCTGGCCCTTATTAACTTTAATAGCGTGTGGAATGGCTGCTCTTAGCACACTTCCTGTGCTGTAATCGCACACCATTCACGCTATCACCAGAGCATGCTAACAAGCTGCTGTGTTGCTTACAAAGAACTAACGCTATTTATTCTGTCTATAGATAAACACCCGCTCTTCTGAGTGACTGCTCTGATTGGCTGTGTGAGTTTGCTGGAGGCTGATGTAAGGTTTCACTATGGACAATCTGTCCAATCTACTAACTTGTAGCTTTTCCAGACTATAGAAGAGAGTAGCTAAATGACTGTTTTAGCTAGCAAATTAAATGATGGATGGATGGTAGATGGATAATTAAGCAAAGGTCTTGCTAAATTGTCATATACTCTACTCATTATGATCCCATATAATGTCTGTCTTGTGCACTGGTTGTTTTTGGTGGATGAATGAGGACCGATTGAAGAGTCATTTGCTTTAAAACTGCTATGAGTTATACTCTGAAATAAATGCAATGCAATACAATAGAACCGTATTTATTTAATTATAATCTATATATAAATTAAACAGTAAAAATTTGAATTAGAATCTTGCTCATGTCTTGTATTTGCATGCAAATCTTGCATTTAATCAAATCTAAACCCTGAATCTTGTATTTTGAGTGACAAAACTGCCTTTCAGACAAAACAGAAATATGAGACAGAAAGTCCAGCTGTGTCTCACAGATTTTGAAACAGGTGCAGTTTTCTGAGGTTAGCTTTGAGTTTGTCATAAAACAGATGAAATGTAATGATCAGGTTGTCATAGGGACAACAATTTATATGGAAATAAACTGCCAAAACATACAGTTTTAAGTTTCTATGCTAAGTTTTTCTTCTCAAACTTGTGCAGTATATGCAGTTTTTTTTTTTTTTAGGTTGCTTAAAATGTTTTATATAGGGTTCAAGGTTCAGTTTGTGTCACTGTTGGCAAACGTTCCTTCATCTTGTGTGATTTTGCTCCTTCAGAAGTCTCCAGGGATTTCAGGAATGGTTGTGACACGTCCGGTGGATGGCCCATGTTACGCCTCTTGGTTTCACAAGCATCTGAGCTGGAATCTGATATGCCGTCTCTAATTGGCCAGTGTTTTCCTGCGAGAGAGCCAAGGCTGATCCGTCCTCTGACGAGACATGGCAGGAATGCGAGACATGTGACCCAGACACTTCCGCTGATGACATCACCTCTGAGACGGCTCCCACGGCTAGTCCAGGCCTCAGCCATCATCGCACTTTGAGCTTTCTTTTGATATCTTCACACTCCTTCAGTTCAAATTCTCCATCAGCATAAGATCTTGTCCACTTCTTATCTGATTCTGGCCAAGACCCACCCCCTCGCTGACTGACAGGGAAACCGACCAACCAGAGCTCATGTTGTTTGTGTGCTGCGTCAGACCCTGTACGACCCTGTTTAGGAACCAACACGATAAAGCCATGCCAAAAAAACAACAACTGGCCAGCGCAAAACATACAGGGGAAAAGTATAGGACCAAAATAGAAATCCGCTAGAAATGTACTTAACAATCATAAATAAGGAAAACTTGCTCAAGAGTAAAGGAAACTTCCTATCTTCTGCGGAAGAAAATAAACACAGCAGAAGTCTTCTGAATCAGCTTGCTTACCTACGCTTTCTGTTCTCTCTAAAAGAGAATAAGGAAAAAACAGGTCCCATTGAAGTGCAATTCAACTTTAATATTACATAATAAAATATTAGATAACATTTAATTCTGATGGTTTACATCAGACAGTCTACTAACAGTCAGTAACTACATGTCAGCCAGCAGTCATTATTGTATCAGTAGACTGTCTGCTTAATATCTTCTGACACTCTATTTTGATGAGTCAACAACACACTACATACTGACTATCGGAAACATATTCTACTAACCCTAAACCTACCCTGACAGTTACTCTGAGAGTTAGTAGACATTTAGTTGACATGTAGTTACTTACAGTTAGTAGAATGTCTAAAGTGGACTATCAAAATAAAGTGTAACCAAATATAAAGTTTTCTGTCACCATGTGCATTTTACTGAAAATCTCTGGTTCATTTCCATGTGAGTTTCTGACTTAGTAACAGTTACCAAGGGGGTGGGGCTTAGTAAAGGCTCCTCCTAATTAGGTGGTTTGTGTTTAAATCTCAAGCTGGTAAAGAGTCGGTCATCTAGCGCCGCTCGGTCTGAATGCTAAGGTCAGCGTTCATTGACTGAAACCTCACAGGTCTGGAGTTTATATAGCGAGGCTATTCATAGTACGTGACCTTCAGAGTGGAAAGACTAGCATGTGAAGGACAGATGAAACGCTCTCACACTGTGAAGGAAGTCTGGCTTCATGTTTCAGCTCAGCTGAGGCTAGACGGCCTTCCACTGCTCCGTAATTAAACACGACCGAAGACACTGCGCATTCTTATCTCACCAGGCTCCTCAGCTGCACTTCATAAATTACAGAAACAATTTAGAACACATAATCACTATTAACTACAACCTTTCCCTCAATAAATTCTTAATGTGTTACGCATTAACAGTTAGTAAGGTAGTTGTTAAGCTTAGGAATTGGGAAGGATTATGGATAAGGTCATGTAGAATAAGGCATTAATATGTGCTTAATTACTGTAACACTGTCTTGGTCCATGTGCTTGTGTTTTTGTTGAGGTCTTGTGCCATGTGTTTCTGTGTGTTTGTTTTCATACTGTTTCCCTTATGTTCTAACCAATCTGTAACTCCGCCCCTGCCATTAGTGTTTCAGTCTCTGCCAGCTGTGTGTTCCAGGTGTCCCGTTTTATGTCTTTGATTGTCTGTGTATTTAAACCATGCCCCATTTCCTGTATCCTGGTCAGTTGTTAAAGTTGATGTAGCCTCTATATATGCCTGCACAGCCCTCTGCATTTTCCTTTTGTGTTGTGTCTTTTAGTAAATGTTCACTTCTTTGAATTGAAATCCTGTCTCCATGCCTTCGTACATAATTTGTGCTATTTTGTACAAATTCATACGAACTTACTCTTTGTACAATATTTCTAAACCCTAGTGATGGATAGGTTTAGGGGCGGGGTTAGGTGTAGGTCATTCGCAAAAAATGAATGCAAATTGGCAACTCGTAAAATACATACGATTTAGCAAAAAGTGAGTGAGGTTGCACTAATTTGTACGAATTAGCCATCTCGTAAAATGTTACGAATTGGTGTGAGATCTGGCTAATCAGGCTGTGGTCTCACAGCATAAACATACCTTGGTGCACTTTTTAGCAAGACATTTTTCTACCAATAAGTACATATCACTGCAGTTTCAATAAAACTCTGACACCAGTTATTCCTTTTTATACAAATTTACAGCGTTTCGATTAATAATTACTAGAAGAATATCATGACTTCAAAACAATATTAATATCCTGGGAGATTTGAAAACAGGTACTTTTGAACATCGTCATCACACATATCCAGCTTCATCTCTGTGTTTTTATAAACGGTAGGTTTGTTCCGTAGCTCACGGAGTACAGAGATGTACTTGAGAGACAAAGAGCTCTAGTTCAATCCTGTGTAACTACTCTTTAACAAAAAAAGTTAAAGACCCGTGTAAAAGGAACTACATGTCCTCCAACTAATACGCCCACAATAGCTGTGAAATGCAACCCATCAGAGTGTATACTACAATTGCGCCCCAGTTTGTAGAGAGATGCATTATAAGATGAGATGTGATCATGCGATTATGGGTTTGAACCCAGAGAACACGTTTTCACGAAACCCTATAAATCATGATTTTGCACAATATTTGTAACGGGTAGGTTTAGGAGTGGGCTTGTGTGGTCATTCGTACAAATTAAACCTAGTAAAATATGTTTTAATCACTGTGAGATCAGTGTAACGACAGACGCAATATGACACTGTCGTTATTTTTACGCCCACTAGAGGGCGCTTACCTTTAAAACGTAAATATAGGTCATAATAAGGTACTTGCAGAAACGACTTATAGATTCGGTTTTGTTGGAAGACAGGCTGTACATATATATGAGAAATGGTTTTATATGTGTTCATGAGCTTGTAAGAAATACTGCTGCTGCACATATACCATACTATAACCCTCCTGCAGATCTCTACAGGTGGAGCTGGGGAAGATGGAGAGTTTCTAAAAAAGTGTCTACTGCTACAGCAAACACTGCCAAGTATTTGAATGTTGGGCAGTTTTCATCAAAGTTGTCCTAAAACCAAAATGTGTTCTTGTCTTTGGACAACTTTAATACACTTTTTGGTCCACTTCAAGTGTTGACTACTGTATATATATATATAGATATAGATATATATATCTATATATATATATATATTGTCAGTATGATTATCATTATATTTCGATGCATTTGTTTATATCTAAACATAGTATTGATCAATACAATGTAAGAATTACACACAAGCACACACAAAAGATGTGTAAACATACAAGCAAAAAAAAGTACATTTAAATATTATGACTATGTCATAGTCACTATGTCCCATGTAGAGGATTGTTTAAACTGAAAATTACATCTTCATGTTTATTTACAACTAAGTGTGTCTCATTAAATAATTACAGGTCTACATTAATAATGAAAATGCCTGCACTTCCTCAGATTGCTCTAGCATGCCAACTATTATATTACTCGTTTGAGGATGGCTTAGAAATGAGCAGCTACTGCGAAGAGATACCGGTCAAAGAGAGGAACCGAAAATGACATGCTTCTCCATAGACCTTAGTCAGGATGGCACCATATTTCATTTCAGAAAAAAGGGGCTAAACAAGGCTTTGAAGGACGGAAGTACAGTGTGTTCAGTCCATTGTACTGTTTATCTTAAAAAAATAAAAATGCTTCTGTAAAGAAGAGAACACAAACACAAACCCTCTTTTAGATGCAGATTATAGGACATTTCATCAGTCTAAAGGATTCCTGTTCTATTAATAATTACAAATCATGATATTTTATCTTTTGCAGCACACCTTCTCCCCAGCATCCAGATTTTGCTCTCATAAGTGCCATCACTCATTAAACTATATTGCTTTTTCAGAAGGACTCATATAGAGTAGACCAATATTATATAATGGAAGCCAGCAGTATCAAATAAGAAATGAACTGCTATTATTAAACATGCTGAGTTATGCACAATCATTTCAGCATGTCATAACATAGAACCAGATAGTCGTTTGAAGCTAACAAAGTGCTTTTTGAATGTTTTGAATGTCTGAGCTGTATTTAGACTGCTGTACAGGTTTATGTTCAGTCACAGATTGTCACATTAGAAGCTGTTTGCTTGTGGGCTCCAGCACAGTGTGGAGATTGCATATTATTCCTAATAAAAAAATTTAAAAAGCAGTCGTGATAAGGCAACTTAATGGGTCTCAGGCAGACACTTCTCAAGATGCTTTGAAATTTCTCGCAGAAGTTTAGAGGACTTTCAAAAGGTCAGCAGTGTCATCGTGTAACTTGTTTTGTGCCGTGTTTACGCACTGAACACATAATTTGTCTTTGTCAGTCTTTTTCTTTGCTTTCATTAATCAGAACATAATCAGACTCGAGTGTAGGTGCTCTTTGGGATGGCTTGTCACCTCTTTTACAGCGATAGCATCTTTCTGATAGCTGATACCAATATCTTCCCGAAAGCATTGTTAAAATATTGTGCATGGAGTTGTAGTTCTGTTGAGTAGTCTGTTCAGATTATGCACAGTGCTGTTTCACGCGATGATGTGAGAGGATTTGTCACAGCATCCCGATAGGAGCAGCTGCACCTGTGTTATTACCTGTAGTAACCTTCTGGAGGACTTCATTATGCCTCCCTGAGAGACGATCATTGGCACAGCCGGTGGAGCTGGTGCTGGGTTGGAGTGGATATTGATTAGTCCTGAAGGAACCATGGAAAGCAGGCCCATCCCATACGAGGCCACTTGTTCCCAGTGTGATTTCAGTGAGAAACATGTCCTGCTCGGCAAGATCAAGTTAGAGAGCTTCACTAATGAATGTTTTATAGGGCAATCCACTTTTAAAGTGACATAAGCACACATTTTAGGCTTATTAATAAGAAATATGCATTGTGCACAAGTAGTGCACCAAATAAAGGTCATATCAGTAGGTCTCGAGTTATCTGTCAGTAAATATGTTAATAGATTTGAACCTATACTTAGTATGAAATAAAAATATTTAAAATATATTCTTACTAATATTATAATTAAACTCGAATGATAATATTGCTCTTTAAACGCAACATATTTTTATATCGAAGTATACTTGGATTATATACCTTAGCACAATGACATATACACTTTAGTATATCATTAGTTGGACACTTCCTCACAATTAAAGTGCATTAAGCACAAATTTAGTTGTTCCAGTTTAGCAGACACGTTTTTTTTTGTTTGTTTTTTCGTGGCACGGACACAATTATTTCTCTACTTTTGTAAGTCCAGCACGAATGGATGCATCCAATGGAATCCTAGTTTTACATTCGTGCTGGAGTTACGAAAATAATGAAATTTTCGTGTCCCTAACAAGAATAAAAATAGATTAAATGATCATTTCGTGATATAGTCACAGACTGCCGTGCGACTGGGTTGTACAAAAACACATGAATTTGCTACAGGAGGTCTTTATTCACCCCCGGAGTCATGTGAGGGACATTTTATTACGAATACACAAACATTATTACACATTTTCCAAACGGCTATCACCCATTCGAAGGTTTGGAGGGGTCTGGACAATTTTTTTATTACTCTGCTTGGATTCATCTGAAAAAAAGTCAGATACACCTAGGATGCTTCAAAGATGAGTAAAAGACAGGATAATTTTCATTTTTGGGTGAACAACCCCCTTAATTTGTATTCCGAAGATGAACAAAGGTCTTCAAGGTTTGAAAGGACATGAGATTGAGTATTTAATGACTTAATGATTTTAATTTTGGGGTGAACCATCCCTTTAAACTTGTCTCCATCTACTGGCGGAACGATGCAAAAAAGCTTAGATACTGAAATCGGGACAAATCCCCTCTAAAGCATAAATTAGTTAACAACTGATTAAGATTCATATAGCTTTGTCTGCATGGTGAAATTACATTTTCAAAGTGTTAATAGCACAATACGTACAAATTTACAACACACACACACACACACACACACACACACACACACGTGTAATTAGAGGCGATGACTCCCCCTAGCGCAGCACATTGTAATGAGTCTCAGTCGGTCCCTCCACCTCTTCTGCCAAAGTGCATCTCTTGTGTGCTCCGCCTGTAAAGGATACTACCACTACTGCCGCCAGATTGATCGCAATGCCTCATAGTGGGTAAATTTGGTTACAGTATTGACCATCCGATCATTTTTTCGGGGATGTTGGCGTAGCCGCTGGGTAAGTTTCTTTTGCACCTATTGTCTATTCTTTTGTGCTCACTGCATTGATCTAAATACAAGCGAACACCTTTTGGCATTGGAAGACACTGGGATGCGTGTTGTTAAAGTTCTCACGCCCAGCTGCGGTTTCTAAAATGACAGATTAAACCCATTGCAGCTCCTAGAGTATTGATTATAGTCCTTATGACAGGGTTTAAACGAAAATGATTATTGACACAAACGTCAACAATTAAGCCTTGAATTAAAATGCAATAATATTATAATACAAATAACACAATGTTTAGATGGATTTTCTGGAATATTTATTTTAATGTTAATAAAAACCAACAGATTTTCTTAACGTGCAATGGGATGACTGCTTATGATCATTAATCTCGTGTTTTGTGACATCGAGTCGCCTTCAGAAATGCTGCTGGGTGGATCACGCGCGCCCCACGTAGAGTGCGCGTTTATTTATTTGCCGATGTGTTTGTCGGATGTATTAGAGGTAGCGGTGCCCCTCTTTAAAGCACATGGTTGGCATTCCATTGACTTGGGTGGTGCATCCATACCTAGATGTCCGATTCGCAAGAGAATCATTCTTTTGAGCCAGTTCGTTTTAATGATTCAGTTCTCGAAGCAGCAGAGCAAAGGAATTCACTGACACAGTGTTATAAACTGGGTAATGTAGTAGTATATTTTATTCATGAAATGACCACGGGAATACAAATATTAATCTATATAAATAAAATGTTTTGACATTTACCATGTTTTAAATAATGTTTAATAATTTAAAGATAAGGTTAATAATATGTTGTTTTCTAATATGTTATTTATTGATTTTCACATTAAACCATTAAAGTTTGGCTACAATCAAATTACTGGCTAACAAACCAACCTTATGTACATAGTTTGTTGAAAAACATAGTAATATAAACCACATTTAACCAAATATGTATTTATTTACAAAAAGAGGGTTTCCGAAGCGCTATGAGCTATGAAACGAACTGGTGAATCGCCTATCAGAAGACTATTGAGATGAGTGATCCGAACGAGTCGATTCTTTAGAATGAACCGGTCTTCCCAAAGCTATCATTTACGCCCATGAGCTACACGCGATTTATGACCTCTTGCGGTTCCCGTTTCTTTCCTCACAGGCTGCTCTTTGGCTGAGGGGGTTGCTCTCTCACTATAGCTGAAAGAAAAGGATATGTTTAATCTCAAAGCTTTTTTTGTGTTTTGATACGTGGTCCGCATGGAAACAACGAGCGGCTTGCAGGAATGACAGATCATTGTGCGGTTTCACATTGCGTTGGATTTGATGCAGTAAGAGGGTAAAGGGATGCTTATGTTTAATTTTAATCCTTATTGACTAATTGGCTTTCTTTTGTTTATATATAACCATGACCAAAAAAAATGGGTGTGGTGACCATAATCATGATTAGGCTATAATCTTGATAATCTAAAAGCTATTTGGGGGTCAGCAGCTAGGATTAATAATTCTCCTTTTTTCATACACATATGCATGCGTTTATCCTAATGATGTTTTCTGGCTGACTTCACATTCTTGACTTCAACACTTGCTTCTGTGACTCTTCTGTAATAGTAAATGCAAGTGTGTTTTAAGGTCAGTAGAGCATCTCTTCCAAATCTCTCTTCTTACAGTTCTAAATATACCTGCACCATAACTTGCTTTGAATGGTTAAGAACCACATTTTACAATAATATGTTCCTTCTGTTGGCTTAAACAACATGAGTGAGATTGTGTCATCACACACTGTCTTTCTTGGTCTATTTGGAAACTACTGCCAGCTAATGTAGGCCGTATGATGCTGTTGGACTCTCTGTAAGATGCCATGCTTTTTAGGGGAGACTGAATTGTGAGTTAGAATTGTGTTCGTAATACATTAGCAAACAGGTATTTTACCAGAGCTCATGCAACTCCGCTGTGTGTTGTATGCTGTGTGGTTTTGACTGATAAACAGTGGAAGCGTGTGTTTCTCCTCACTAGAAATAAGTAATGAGGCAGTCTTTCTTGTAAAGAAACATTTTATGTCTTTTGCATATCAGAAAACAACCGACTTGCAAACGCTGGCTTTTAATCTGTCAGTACAACTCTTGCGTTTTCTATCTGACAGCACATGAATTATGCATTGGCCTATCTAAAAGTTTTACGCTCTCATGCGCTAAAATCACACTGAACTTTATCTGAAGAACACCGCGAAGAAACAAGGCTCCCACATTGTTATATGGGTACCTGTAATGTATTTATAAACGGTCTTTCTATTGCTACACACACATTCAAAACTCTCTGCGTGACTTGAGAACGGGATCAATCCTTTTAAGTTTAATGTTTTATTCTTCAGCGTTTTATTTTTGCTTACATTTTTACAACCCTGTAGCACTGTTTAAAAAACATTCCAAAGAAGAACACGAAAAGGCACGGAGCCTGAAAACAATGGGAGTTTGAGACATTCCAAAACTATAACACTTTGCCTCGGTTTCACAAATGGGGCTTAGCTTAAGTCAGGACTAGGCATTAGTTAAATTAAGACATTTAAGCAACTTTTACAAAAATGCCTTAAAAT